>PVKA01002198.1:0-104075 GCA_004027165.1 Ctenomys sociabilis
CTGTTGCTTTGTATTTTCCTCCCAATTCTTCTTGAATAGCCAGTATTAAGTCCTCATTTAAAAATTAATCAAAATAAATCTTGACAAAGTTTGTAACAAAGTCATATCTAAAACTCTAATGCTTTCTTTATAATTACTGTGGTAGTTCTCAGGCAAAATGTGATGTCTCACCATCCACTGAATTGCTGAAACGATTGGAAATTAATCTTCATATTTCCGAAGTAAGTGTTCAGGGACTCCAACTGGCTCCTTTCCCCTTGAGAGGCTAGGTTCTCACGGAATATAGGTTTTGTTCTTCTCCTTTTTTAATTAGCCTGGAAGAATCCCTGGATCTCTTCTTCCCTCCCTCCTCCTGAAACCCCCACCCCCATAGTTAATAAACTTGGAGGAAAGTTTGGAATATTTTAAATTGGCCTGGCAAGTGGTGCTATGAAAGTGAGTCTAGTTAGGGCTAGCTATGAACTGAGCTTTCAAAATCTAAATATCAGCCATATGTTGGAAACTGCATGCAAGTTTTGAAAAATAATTTGATTTCCTGTGTGTTGTTTTTCCTTTAGCTTGAGAGTACATATATTTCATGTGCATAGCAAGATAACTAACTATACACATGGCAGTTAAAATCAATCCACTGGTTCATGAAAATTATTGTAAAACGCAAGGCATGCTACCTTAAGTTGGATTTATAGAGAAGAGAATGAAAGGCAGACGCACAGGGAAGGAAGGCGAAGCACAGCAGAAGGAAATGCAACGAACAGATAGTAAGTACATCGAAAGTTGGAGAACTTACTGGAAATCAAGAGTGAGAAGTTTTCATCCCAGGAGCATTTTTCTCCCACCAAACCTCTAAGGTTTTCAGGAAAACAGCCCCGCGCCCCCACCCCAGCCTGTGGCTTTTGTCCTGACCTGGAGGAGGGTTTGTGGAAACTGTACCTGAGCCGGGCTGTCTGCAGTTTCCAAATTGACAAGAAGAGACTGGAAGATAAAGAGCATGTTCTTACAGGTGAAGAGCAATTTTGCAACTTTTCCAAACGACACCCAGGAGAAAGCTTGCTTGCTACCAACTGCTGCAGTCTGGGCAGAATTCCTCTAGAAAGAAAGTCTCTCCCCCCGCACCCCCCGTCTGCATCTCTGTCTCTAGCTCTCTTTCTTCTTTCTGTCTCGCTCCCTCTCTCACCCTCTCTCTCAGATCCAATCTTTTAAGAGCTTCAGCACATTGCTAAGCTAAAGGGAAATTCTCTTTGATAAAGCGGTGTTTCCAGCTTCTGGGTTTTAAAACCCAAATCTATATTCAAATCTGGCTGAAGGTGTGTTCTGGGATTTATGAAAGCCTCTTAAAGGGGTAAATTTACCAAACCGTGACAAAATCATCACAATCTTACTTTAGACATCTGAAGTGGATGAGAATTTTAAAGAGACCCTTGTTTATTTAACACTGTCCATTTCCACCCCGCGGTTTATTGGCCCCGCGTTTCGGCGAAGTTATTAGACAAGAGGGGCCCGGAGAAGCCGGAGCTGTCTGAGGCCGCGCTGCCCGGGGGGAGGCTCTCCCACGCCCCACCCGCAGCAAGCCGCCGGGCCTGCGGAACCCCGAACTGCCCGCGAGGTCCGTCCGCCTGGGAAACGCGCGAGGATGTCCTAAACCTCCACCTCTGACTTCAGGGACTTCCCCGCAGAGGTCCCCCCTCCCCCGACCAACATTTTCCACTGCGAGGGAATCGCAAACGCGTGTCCGCTATTCTCCCACACACACCCTGTGCCCGTCAAGTCGCCCTTACGCCAGATCCACAAACTTCATTTTCTTTTTCTCTAATTGACGACTGCAACATCGCTACGACCAAACTTGAGGACAGCCCTGTCTATTCCCGGGTGGAGGGCAAGTAGGAGCCTCTACTTCAGGTGATGGCGTGGGTTGGCCCTTCTTCCACGCAGGGCGTCGTGACTGGGACCCAGGCACCGGCCGGAGTCTCAACAACCCGCGCTACCCGGGACGCACTGCCGGGGCGCTGTCCCCTCTGCCCTCCCGGGAAAGGCCTCGGGCCGCGGCCAGGTGTCCTCGGTGGGGGCGGGGTGGCAGTCCACCCTCCGCGTACTCACCCTCCCCCAGCCCAGGCCAGGGAAAGTCGTGCCTCCCGGGGACGCGACGTGGCCGCTGGTCCTCGCGGCACGGGCTCCGGGCGCGGCGGCCGGGACACCTGCGCAGGCAGAGAGCGAGGACCCCAGCCGGGCGCCGGGAGCCGCCGCCTCGCGCGCGCTCCGTAATTCGCTAATTGCTGTAAATCCCAAGGACGGCCACATTTGATTACACATACAGTATAAGAACCGACAACAAAGCGACGAATTAATTACCAACTTCATTAACATAGGTCCCCAAATTAAAGGCAGCGAGCTGTTTCTCTGGGCCCACTTGCCGTGGCGGTGGCGGTGGCGGGGCTGGGGGTGGAGAGAGATTTTATTTTCCTTTCCTGCCTGGGGCGCTGGGACAGCCGGCCGGCCGCGGCCCCGCCGCCGCCCACTTCCACCCGCGTCCGCCCCGCGCCAAGTGCCCTGGCCCCGCACCCCTGCACCCGCCCTGGCGCTTTCTGCTTTTCCGAGGCCGCGGATCCGTTTGAAAGCCTCTGGGCCCAGCTCGCGGTGCCAGGCGGGTGGCTTGGCTGCGCTCGGCTCTGTCCGCGGGCCCTCGGTCCCGAAGCCGCCCAGTGCGCTCGGCCCCGGCTCGGGTGGCCGGGCTGTAGAGCACCAGGCCCGCAGCCGGGCATTGGGTGGCGTCGATTCTGCGGCAGCAACCGCTTCCATCGCTGCAGTTCACTCTCGCAAGGCCTGGCCACCCGCCCTGCGTCCCCATCCCGCCCTGGGCTGAGATTCGGGAATTTGCGTTCTTCGCAGCCTGCCCTGCGAAACCGGGACCGTGGGTCTCTTGTTTGGGGACAAGTGCTTAAAGAATGCGGAAGAACCAGAGTTCTTCAAAAGAGTTTGTTCTTGGGCCGTGTCTGTCCTCCGCACCCTAGCCCTCACCGCCAGGCCTCACCCTCGTCCTTGGCCCCCAGTGTAGCCTGGCCGTGTCCCAGGGGGCACGGGAGACTCGGCTCCAGACTGGCTCCTGCCTACCTCTGGTCCACTCACACTGCCGCGCGCGAGAACCCACTCAGGCCCCGCTCCCACCCTTCCCCGACCTGGGCTTTCTGTTTGCTATCTTCCCACCTACACTGTTTGGTTGTCCTTTCCCCCTTCCCTAAAATAAGAAAAGTAAATGGGAGACAAGAAAGGAGTGTAAAGGAAGAAGGGAACGCGAAGGTGAGGGAAGGCCTCCCTGTCCATCATTTTAATTACACAATTAGTTCACAAGCCCTGGCCCATAATGTATATTTTAAACGGAGCCCAGTGTCTTTCAAGAACATTCTGGTAATGTCAGAGGCCTGGATTTGTTGACTGCTCGTCCCCCAGTGCAGCAGCGGCCTGTTTTCCTCCCCCGTTGTGTGTTTTTATTATTTTCCCTCTGGCTTAGATGTGTCAATCATTCTCTCCCTGCCATTGGTTGGAGAGTTTGCGTCAAAAAGTTGCCAGAGAGGCGCTTTCTCAGCAAATCTCCCTGAGAGCGGAACCGGCCTCAGCTCCAACTCGCCTTCCACTGTGATTAAAAATAAAAATCTCCAGAGCACCCCTCGCGCACCACGTCCACCTTGTATGTATCGTGGAGAGGCACACGCGTGTTTCCAATTCTTCACTTTCTGTACTCTAATTTTTTTGTTGTTGTTATGTTTGACTTTTTGTGGAATGGTGAAGACGGCAAGGTTTCTAACTCAATACTCTTGATTTCTTATAGGATAGCTGGATATTTGAGATTTTGAAGGATACTTTGGTTTTTTTTTTTCTAACCTCCAATGCGGCTGCAAGGTAAGTGCCGCCCGTCCTGTCCGTACCTTGTCGAGATGTGTCCCTCTGTCTACCTGCACCTCCCAGCGCCTCCACTGGGCCATCTCATATGCGAGTGTTGCGAGTGTAGAGTTCTTCTAAAACCTGGTGAATTTTTTTTCTTCAAATGGGAAGAGTAATACTGTAACGACCACTGCTGAAAACTGAGGATCTGGGAAGAGGGCGGAGCGGGAGGGAGGGAGAGAGCGCGCTCCTGGGGTCGCCGTGGCTGCAAATCCTACTCGAAAGCCTGCGAGTTTAATCTGGGAGTATTGGGAGGGGTTTCCAGTGTGTGGTTTTGTTTTTACGTCCACGCCATTGTGGGCTTCTCCCTTCGACCTCTGCGTTTTGGGCCCCAGATTTGGCTGGGGGTCGTTTGGATGGATCCCAAGGACGTTACAAAAAGATGCAGACGTAGCTAAATGGATGGATGGAAACAATGGTAATAATAACGAGGCGGGTGCTCCTCTGGCGCGAGGCCGGCCCGCTGGTCCCCGTCCCCCGGGACGAGCCCAGACTCGGGCGAACCGAGCCGGCAGAAGCGGGGCCTCTGCTTCCCACACTCCCTTCTCCCAGCCTCAGCAGCTCTGTGTCGGCCTCTTCCAAAGGCCTTCAGGTCTCCGGTTCTTTTTCCTCATCTCCCCCCAGTTCCCCGCAAGAAACATCCCAGGGAGTGTAGTTGGACGCCCCTTTCGCGCCTTCCTATTGCCCGTTTCGGGTCTTCAGGCCGAGACGGAGGAAGCAGGATTTCCAGGGGACTTGGCGGAGGGTCCCCAGCGCACCTGGAGGCGGCGCGGGCCCAGCTCTGCCGAGGCCGCCGGCGGGAACGCAGCCGGGCACCCTGCCCTCCGCGGGGGCCGTCCGCCGGGACCCCGCGCATAGGCTCGGCTCCCAGTCTCGGGGGATGATGAGGCGTCGCGGGCAGCAAGGCAGCGCCAAGCGCAGCGCCGTGCTCAGCCGCCCAGGGACGCCTCTCGGGGTCTCGACCGGCCCCGAGCCTGGGGACGAGTCCGCCGCACACTCCGCGGAAGCCCGGGGGTCGACGGCGTTCGTGCGACTTGTGCAAGGCGCTTGTCCGGTCCCGGACCCAAAGTTCAAAAACATGATGCGCGCACAGAGGGCAGGCCGAGCCCGCGGGCCTGGGCAGGACCTGGAGCGAGGGCGCGAGCCGCAGCGTCGGGGCGACGGACCCCCTGCGCCCCTCATGCTTCTGGGACTCCGAAAGTTGTTCTCCCGAGAAGAGTGCGGAGGAGACTCCTCCCCTGGGCCAGGTAGACACCCAGAGCTCTCCTCCCAGGGCCTGCGCCGGCCCTCGCCCCACGATAATTAATAGTCAGGGCCAACCCTTTTGGCACGTTCCTGCCTCCTCCCTCGCGGGTGGCAGAGCTGGTTCCCGAGGCCAGAAACTTTCACTCGTGTTCCCGGGTACTGGCTGATCCGCGCAGGCCCAGCATCTCTCCTTTTGCTCTTTGCCTTTCTTCCTTCCCTTCCTCCTCCTCCTCTCCGTCGTTTCCCATCCGCAGGCCAGTCGCCAGTCTGCGTAGTTTTGTTTCCTTTCCATCATGCAGAAAATTAATCAGCCAGGACGAGCAGCAGAGCTGAGCGCGGCGGCCTGTAATTAAGGGACGTGTGCCCCTCGGATTATCTCGTTAGTTTATCAAGAAAACATTTATTATAATTAATTCTCGAACGAGGTAATTATTATTGAGCGAGGACACAGCAACTGGTAGATGGGCTTCTTGGAAGGGGAAAAAAAACACGGGAGGGGGAGGGGAAGCGACAGATTGCACGGGCTGACCGTTAGATATAAGGGCTGAGCAGGCCGTGGCAGGCAGTGCAGAGACTGGGCCGGGCTGGGGCTCGGGCTGAGGCGGGGACCGAGGCTCCAGCGCGCAGCGCTACTGCCGATCGCTTCAGATAGGAATTCTCCGAAAGCCACCTCGCCTGTCCTGCACTCCTCTGGAGGCGTCTGATTTGGAAAGGGTAATTTCTTTTTCCTCTTTGGGACTGTGCTTGGAGAGGAAGGGACTTGGGCGTCCTTAACTGGGCTGTTAAAGTTAGGTGGAAGAGCCCAGCACCCCTTCCTGGAGTAGTGCATACCTGGGTGGGCTGGCGGGAGCACCCCTGGGGTTTTGTTGTTGTTTTTCCTTTTTCTTTTAAAGGTGGATCCAGGAGTAAAAGTGAAAATAGTCTGTCCTGAGAATTTTAGCCATTTGGGGATGTAAGGGCAAAGGCGCTCCAAGAAAGACCTCAAGCGTGGTGCTTTCTGTCTCTGCTTTTTATGTTGGAATGTGTTACTTTATTGTATGGGGTGTCAGGCATTTCTAATTGGGTGAGAGCTAGACATGTAAAAACATTTCCATATTTCTCGTGTGTCCATTTGATATGATTTTAGGTTTCTCTTTAGCAGTTCGGCAGGAAGATTGTGCTCATCAAAAAAGAACTGCAATTTATGCTGCATTTAAACAAATACATGAGTGTATTTTAAAGCAGTGTTATTTTCATAGCCTCCTAATAACTCCATCTCTAAAAGAATAAGAACCATACAGTCTTTGTGGTAGGAGTGGTTAAATTAGTTTCTCAAACTTCTCCAAGATGAACATTTATGAAATTTCATTAAATTATATTTTAAATGGAAAAGTGTTGGCTTTGTGCTCTGAATTTGAATCAAGAAGTTGCAGTCACCAAGTTGCATTGTGGAACTTTGTGCCTTGGTGTCTTAAGCAATGTAAATAGGAAAGCCCAGGATGCTTAAAACTCCTTGACTTATTTTAAAAGTAAAGGGGGAACTCCTCGACTTGTATCCGCCATTTTGAGTCAATCTCTCCTAGTGTCAAAGTTTCAAAGTAGAGATTGTTGCAGGATGAGTGTTGTGTTGGAGGAATAGTAAAAGCCAGACTTACAAAAGCTCCAGCCTATGTTCACACCTGTTTTGGTGCTCTGTGCTAAGGAGATCCAAATGAAGAAAGTAAATTAACTTCTATCTCTCGCCCTTCCCTCGGCTCCTTATATGATTGTAGGAAACTTGAAAGGGAGAACGAAATTCTGTTAGTCTCGCAACTTTGGGTGTTTACGTACTTACTTCCTTCAAAACTAAAATGTGCAAAAGGCAGCTCGAGTTAACAGGAAACTGCACCACAGTTGCTGAGGACCCAAATGTCTGAAAATTTGCCTCCACAGGATCTGCAGTCTCCACACATCTAAATCAACATGGAAGCGGCTAGCACTACAAACGCATACCCTTGTGCTTGCAAATGTGGGCTTGTTATTATCTGATTGCCGGGATTCTCACTTTACTTCAGAATTTCTGACAAGACTTGGGCCAGTCTTGAAGATTTTTTTTTTTTTTTTTTTGCAGTATGTTTAAATAGTTGATGGGTGTTGCTTAAAAATTAAATGCTTGTTTGTTTAGCTTTAGTTCTTTAGACACAAATAATCAAGGTTTTCCAAAACCCTAATAAATCTGTTACTTACCTCAAAATCTAATTATCCAGGATACTAATCAGGTGAAAATGATTACTGGAAATGACTTTAAACGTGGAAGCATAGTGGCTGGGCAGTTTTCTCAAGTTTGTTGTTTAGGAAGTTGATATTTTAGATGTTAAATGCATTGACGTTTTAGGTTTGAAGCAGTGGAAAGTGGTAAAAAGCTAAGATAATTAAAATCTCTGCCTGGAAAGACAACAGTCTGAGCAGAGGAAGATTTCTTGAATTGTTTCTTTGTTTCTCACCAATGGGCTTTGTTATCAGCATTATTTATTTAGCCAAAGAGTTCTTTGTCTCTGCAAATGGCCCCAATCAAGTTTTTGTTTGAGACAATTAGCGAGTGCCAGCCAATGAGTCCTATGCAAATGCTGGGCTAGGAATGCGGAGGTGTGCATTTGAAGGCGTGGGGTTTTGTTCTGGGGGGGGAGGCTGATTGTAATTGCTTTCTTAGGGTCCCTTCTTTTTTTAAGTTTAGTGTGGGGGTGGGGAAGACAGGTTTATCTGGTCTCCCTGCAGTTCCAGGCAGCTGTGGGGGGTGGGGGGGAGTGTTGTCTGCGGGTCCTTTAAAAGCCCCTGCCTGGGTTGGCCGGGCGCTTTAGTTAGTGTTAGGACATGGGAGAGCCACTGCCTCCAAAGCAGTAAACCAGCTCCTCTGTTTATTTGTTTGCCTTGCCCTTAGTTCCACCACTCTAAAACTACCCACCAACGACCTTGGACCCGTCCACCCCAGGTGAATCCAGACCATCTGGCTGGGTCCCCCCCGATTTGGGCCGACTTTGCGCCTCCAAACAACCTTAGCATGATGTCTTATCTTAAGCAACCGCCTTATGCAGTCAATGGGCTGAGCCTGACCACTTCGGGCATGGACTTGCTGCACCCCTCCGTGGGCTACCCTGGTAAGTGAGCCTACGGCCGCGCGCCCACGAGGATTAACGCCCTGTTCCCCTTGAGCACTGGGCTGGAGGCCATGCTGCCTCAGCCCGGCTCCAAGTGAGGTGCCCACAGGGCTTTGCTGGGAAGAAGCCACGGGTGTGGGCCCCTGGGAAGAAGTGCATGTGTCTGCACCAGTTGCAGGAAATCACACTGCTGGTCTTAATTGCAGTGGCTGGCGACAGGCACTGGGGTGAGATAGAGAAAGCTCCTTCCCTTGTCACTTGGGCCGGCCCTTGGCCCTCCTGTCTCGCGCCCAGTTCCTCACAAGTTGCTCAAGCTGAATTTCCTCTCAAAAGCCTCTTCTGCAGCTCTCAAGGCTTTGCCCTGGATCTCTGTGGCCCTAATCCTGAAAGTGTGACGCCCTAGCAATGCTTTTCATTCAGCTGTGTTTTGTAAAATCCTTCTAGAAGTTTGAGCTGTGCCCCCATTTTAAAGATGGAGAAACAAGGGCCTTGGGAGTACTGAGACCAGTGAGCAGGATGGAGATTCACTCTGTCCATCCTGGGATCCTTACTGGAAATCCTTTGACTTCTACTTGGGTTCTAGTTTGGGGGGGGGTGGATTTTGGAGGAGTTGAGGATTTTTTTCTTTTTTAAAACTTGTTTGTTTTGGTAGCGTTCTCCAAGTGCCCTTCCAGTGGGAGTGGGCTTTGAAGTCGGGGAACTGGGGGCCATTTGGGGAGGGCAGTGTGCTTTCCACCAGGGCCAGGCCTTGGGGGGAGGGGTGGTGAGTGTTGGGTAGAATATGGGAGAACTGGATATTCCAGGAGCCACAGAGACCGCGTGACTGAGAAACTGCTCCCCCACCCTAAAGGGCCCTGGGCTTCTTGTCCTGCAGCCACCCCCCGGAAACAGCGGCGTGAGAGGACGACCTTCACCCGGGCGCAGCTAGATGTGCTGGAGGCCCTGTTTGCCAAGACCCGGTACCCAGACATCTTCATGCGTGAGGAGGTGGCATTGAAGATCAACTTGCCAGAATCCAGGGTGCAGGTAGGAGCCATCCTCAGGAGCTTGCCTCCCCTTTCTCAGGATCCAAGGCAGGTTCACAACTGTCAACTTTCAGAGACCAGTTCCTTGCCTCCCATCCCTGCCTTAATCCTGTAAGCAAAGGTCTTCCGGTCCAAGTGGCCAGGTAAGAGTAACAATTTGGCTGTAGTGGTAAAATCTTAGAACCCTCATTGTCTGCTGGGCAGAGACCCCACCCCTGGGCAGATTTCAGTGGTAGTCAGTGGTGTCTGCACCTTGCTCCTCTTTTGTGTAGAAATTTTCTGCTATTCTCACAGACTTTTTAACATGTGAGAGAAACTTGGGTCCTGGGTAACCTAAATATTTTTACAGTAAAAAAATAAAGCAAAGTCTCACTCAAGGTCATAATCTAAACTGGAAGCAGAGCCAAGGTGTAGAAACAGCTGGTGCTTTTACCAAACAAGATGACACAATAAAAGTATATTTTCTTTAACTTCATAGGGATTGAACCAAATTATCTAGTTCTGGACCATTTAACAGATAAAATATATGAAATATGTCCCTAGTGATGCCCCTTTTGCTTGGCTACTCCCCACTCATTTGACCCTAACAAGGAAGGGGAAAGTCGGCTCCTGCCTGCCCTGGATGCAGAGGCCCAGGGTTCTCAGAAGTGCTGAGCATCAAACCCACAGAGGCACCTGGGACTCTCCCTCAGGTAGGACTGTTTGGGGGAAGCGCCAGACATCAGCAAGAACTGCAAAGCAGAAAACACGACTTTTTCAAAGTGGCTCAGAGGAACTTCTAGCACTTGTGGAGTTGAAACAAGGTCCTCACTGCTTTGAGTGTAGCCCTGGGCTGTCACTTTTGCCATAGCTACAACACTATTATGAGACCTGCTTCAAGCTGACAAAAATTATTAAGGACTTTAGCCCAGGACAAAACTTGTCCAAAAGTAGGTGGTCCTTTGCAGAACATGAAAAGGTGATTTTCAGAGTTGCAGGCAGAGATTTAAGTGGACAATTCAACAAACATATACAGGGGACAGAACTTCTAGGCCAAGCAGTGCTACCCTGAAGGTGTACACCTGAACCCTGGAAGACAGTAGAGAAGTCTCTTCTTGAGTTCAAAGCAGGGAACAATGCAGATCATCCCACATCCCCTAGAGCTGCTTTCAGCAAAGACAGGATTTCAAACTTCTTTCCTCAGAATCATGGATTCTGACAGGAGTTGACAGAATCCAAGATCCACAGTCCATGCCCCCAAAGTAGGAAGTTGAACCAGCATATCCTTGACTATAACCTGAAGCCTTTGCGTAGGTCGTGGGATAGGACCTCTGCATGCAGGAGGAGGAGGTGGACAAAGGGTCTGACAGTGGGGAGATGGAAGCTGGGCTCCAGATAGACACAGGAGAATCATGGATTCTGAAATTCATGACAGGATCATGTCTTCTTCTTGAAGCTTTCTTTGGGAATCTTTTCTAGGAGAGGCAAAACGTAAAATGATGGGGCCAACCTCCATATTAGCAATTGCCATGGAAGGTGAAATGTGTGTTTTGAATTGGGACTGCTCTTGCGGGAGCATAGCAACAGAATGATTTTACCCCCTTTCTCTTGCACTTCCCTCCAAAAGGCATAGTTAGTGTCTAGTTCAGTAAGAAAAATTGTAGAATACAGTTGGGGTGCTAGCTCACTAGGTCTGTGTGTCTCTGTCTCTGTCTCTCTCTGTAAATAGTAGAGATAATATAGGTAAATGAGACAGAAAATATTTACGCATATGAATTGGGGGGCTAGCTTACATTTTATTACTCTGGGCCAGTAATAAGGAGGGGTGGTAAAATGCTTTTAGACAGAGCCTCCCACTGTTCTTAAAATTCTGGAAGCGTGCAAGAGAATGTCTAAATGTGTCTCTAGTGGCAGTGGGATTGTCTCTTTAGTTCATCTCTCTGTGGGACAGATTTATAATCAGAGAGCCTTTCCTTAAGGAGTTGCAGAATCCATGTTAAAGAAGTGTGTTTCCCTTTCAAGGTGTGGTTTAAGAATCGAAGAGCTAAGTGCCGCCAGCAACAGCAGCAACAGCAGAATGGAGGTCAAAACAAAGTGAGACCTGCCAAAAAGAAGACCTCTCCAGCCCGGGAAGTGAGTTCAGAGAGTGGAACGAGTGGCCAGTTCACTCCCTCCTCTAGCACATCAGTCCCGACCATTGCCAGCAGCAGTGCTCCTGTGTCTATTTGGAGCCCAGCTTCCATCTCCCCACTGTCAGACCCCTTGTCCACCTCCTCCTCCTGCATGCAGAGGTCCTATCCCATGACCTACACTCAGGCTTCAGGTTATAGTCAAGGATATGCTGGCTCAACTTCCTACTTTGGGGGCATGGACTGTGGATCTTATTTGACCCCTATGCACCACCAGCTTCCTGGACCAGGGGCCACACTCAGTCCCATGGGTACCAATGCAGTCACCAGCCATCTCAATCAGTCCCCAGCTTCTCTTTCCACCCAGGGATATGGAGCATCAAGCTTGGGTTTTAACTCAACTACTGATTGCTTGGATTATAAGGACCAAACTGCCTCCTGGAAGCTTAACTTCAATGCTGACTGCTTGGATTATAAAGACCAGACATCCTCGTGGAAATTCCAGGTTTTGTGAAGACCTGTAGAACCTCTTTTTGTGGGTGATTTTTAAATATACTGGGCTGGACATTCCAGTTTTAGCCAGGAATTGGTTAAAAGCATTAGATGGGATGACGCTCAGACTCCTCTGATCAAAGTTCTGGGAGGCATAGAAGGAAAAGTGAAAGGCCTTAGGGGGCCTATCAACCATCCACCTGAAATGGACAAACCAATCTACTTAAGATCTTGTCATAGTTTTAGATCATTGGTTTTCCTGATTTGTAAAGTGATCGATCCAATGCATTCCAGCCATGTGTGACCAAACACCACCAAAAATAAAAAAACAAACAGAACTAAGTCCTGAGGAAGGGAGGGAAGCGAGGTCATGGTCTTCGTAAGCAGAGGTGATCCAACGTTTTAGCCAATCCTTGGTTGAATCTTAGGAATGAACAGTGTCTGGAGCTCATTCACGTTTCATGACCAACTGGTAGTTGGCACTGAAAAACTTTTCAGGGCTGTGTGAATTGTGTGACTGATTGTCCTAGATGCACTACTTTATTTAAAAAATAATGTTCATAAGGATTCAATATGTAGTTTAAGAGACAATCAGTGTGTGTCTTATACAAATGGTACATCTGTGGTTCTTAATCTGTGCTAGACTTCAAAACTGTGATCTCCTGTTATTGTATGCAACCTTGAGCCCGCCTCTGCAGGGGCCCTTCTGTGATTAAATAGGTTATAATTATAAGCAAAATTCAGAGCAACTGAATGAGTACAGATCTAAAAAGATTACCTTTGGGTGGAGGTGAGCTGCACTGAAACTTTACGACAGAATGTCTCTGGACAAGGAGACTGAGAAGAGAGACAAAAGGACACTAATTCATCTGTGATTTACTGCTGGTTAGCCTAGCAGTAAAGAGACACTGGTCCCTGGCTCTGACCCGGATGAATTTTTAAACTGAGATCATTGTTGTTTATGCTTGCAGATGTTAACTGGAAAAGTTATATATGCATAAACCTTTTCTTCCTGGATTTGGCAGATATGTATAATTATATTAAAATGGTTCTAGCACAACATTGGGTCTAGTTTAATTTTACACCAGTACTTAACAATAAGGAGCCTACATTCAGCCTTACCTTCCCAAAATTTTTGAGTAGGGCAGAGAGTAATTTAGCGATTTTTTTTTTTACTTTTTTTTTGCTTATCTGTGGATGAACTAGATATGACAGTGGTTTGTAAACTTTTTGTGACTTCGTCAGGATTGCTTTGAAATTGAATTTAGAGACAGTGTCAATCATTAGGATCATTTTTCCCTGCTGCAAACTTGGGTTATTTCTTAGGCACTTTATTAGTATGTTTTTAAATAGATCAATTTTTGAGAGGGAGGGAGAGCTATGGAGTATCTCTGAAGCTGAGAATGACAAGAATTTCTTGTTTCTAGTCTCTTTTATTTGTTTAAGAGGATTTTTTTAAAAAAAACTTTCAAATTTCTGAGGCAAACGTGAGAAGGAGTGTAATCAGAATCTAGAAGCAATTCGGGCAGAAGTGATTTCTGGACAAAAGAGTTTCAGAAATCTTCTAAAACCTATAATTTCGGTAGTTGAACATGAGGCACCCTGGCCAGTTTTTTTTCAAAGTGCTCAGAAAAAAAAAGGGACCTTTTCAGCTGGACTTGTGTTTTGTAAATCAGTCACAGAAAAGACAAGTGGGGCAATGATCACAGTGTTTCCCAGGTAAAAGCAATATTTAATTTCATTTTAAACTTCTGTTCTTCAATCTGACCAAAATTAAGTGGCTCTTGATTGTAACTTTTGAAATGAAGGTTAGCAGTTGCAACCATTTCGTTTCCTGGCTATTTCATTTTCTGTCCCTGGCTGCGCATGCTCTCTTGAGTCTCATCAAGTCTTGCCTGAAAAGTAAACTGTTTATAGATTTTTTTTTTTAATGACTGTTTACACTTTCTGAGAAATCTGAAGGCAAAATTTTGCAATACCTACTTGATAATGTCAATCCTACTGTGGTTTACCCTAAAGTGAAATTGGAAAAAGGGGATCTTTAAGGTTTTCCCGGATTCGGCGTCTTAAAGTACATCCCAAATAACCAATCTCTCATGTTGGCTTCGGTTTCCGAGAAGGCTCACAGAGAGTCAGGCAAGATCACCTTTTAAAAATAGTGTTTCTCTCCTGAAACATAACGAGGTTAGAAAAAGCCTGAGGAGCTCTGAAGCTAATTTTTCCATCACCTTTGCACAACTTTGTTTATCAGATCACACAGTTAAATCACTTTGGACGGGGAGGTGGTGATGAAGCCCTCCTGCTTGGACAAGGTGGGGTGAAGGTAGGGCAGGGCTGGGCAGCTGTGACTTGCGGCCGGCGGAGTCCCCCCAGCCCTGTGGTCAAGACGGGGCATGCGGGAATCGGAAAGCGGCATGCGGGAATCGGAAAGCAGAGTGGGTGCGACCCGGTGCTGACGGGGGTCAGAGCCGCTGAAGCTACAGCAACATGCTCTTTTGTCGGAGGACAGAGAAGGGGGTGGGAGCAGCTCGCCTTGCCTGCAAGGCGGATCTTGATCTTTTCCACAAACTCGGGGCTCTGCATGTCGGGAGTGCTTCTTTACAGATGAGATAAACGCAATCAAGTCAATTAGGTGCCGGCTTTGGAAACCTCCGGTTTCAGACAACAGTTTCTCCCACTCGAGGGGCTCTAGTCCCACCTTTCCCGGGGGTGTATCCAGCTCAGCCTCTCCTATGATCGCCGCCCACGTGACTGGAGCGCCCTAGGCCACTTCAGCTCCACCTGCAAGGCCACCTGGCCTCCAGACACCTGGCCTGGAGGGGCGAGTCGGAGGCCTCAGGAAAGGAGTCGCTGATGTCCTCCTATGGGCTGGGAGCCTGGGAGCGCTAGTCCCCGCAGCTGACAGAGTCGGAGGAAGCCGGGAGCCCAGCTAAAGGTCGGGTCTGCCCCCTACCCCCCAGCTTCCAGGGTAAGCCTGAGAGTCTAGTCCCTTGGCTCAGCCTGTGAGCCCACTTCCCTATACTTCATTTCCCTCCTTCCCAGTACCTGCTCACTTTCTCTTTGGGCCTGGGGCGCTAGCCCTGAGGGCCAGAAGTGGATCCTGGAACATGGAAGCAGCCCTCTAAGGTGCCCGGCAGGGCCAACTTGCCTGACAGCCCATTCTGGTTATTTGCAGTGAAGAGGCCTCACACAAGTGCCTGCTTCCACTTAACCAGAACGGACCAGTCCAGACGTGCACAATGCGTGCTACAGCCCGCATCTCACGCCAGACAAGGCTGTAACCCAAAACCAGGCATGCCACAGCTGGGCACTATGCAGATAGATGTGATTTTAATCATGCAAAAAGGGAGCACAAAGAAATAAGTGCTTCCCAAAAAAACTGAAGCAACCCTAATGGGCAGATGTAGGTTCAGATTCATCCAGATTCCATCCTGGATTTTGCCTTCCTTCAAAAACTTTAGGAAGGATAGCCATCTCTTGCCTTTTCTTTCATGCCACTGAAGGATCCAAGTCCAGATCTGCAACCAGTGCTGAGCACCTCTGTTTTCCTCTCCTGAGCTCAAGCAACCTGCCAGGTTGCTCTGATAAAGCCAAATCCTGCAGACGCCCCATCTCCACCTTTCAGTTAGGGGAAGTGGAAAGACATGCCCCTGGACTCTTCTCTGGAGTGGGGAGGACACACCCCATGATGCTTTCAGTCCTGGGCTCCAAAACCACACAGATGATAGGATTTGTCTCGGACAGAATTAACATTACACGTGAAACTAGTGCACCAGTGTATTGAGACATGTTGCATTGGATTGCCTGCAGCATCTCTGCCAAACTACCTGCTAATAACAACATGACACTTTGAGTAACATTCTTTAATTTTTTTATTAAAATGAATGAGATCTAGACACTACCTGGAAAGGGTATTTTTTTTTTTTCTGATGGAAATAATTGGAAGGAAATGAACCAAACAGGAACTGGAAGAGAGGCTTCTGTATGCAGAGGCAGCTGAACAGAAGGAAGCAGTGCACAACTGAAAGGGCTGCTGCCATGCAATCCTCACTCCAAGGCCCCCATGCTAAACACATCAGCCAGACCTCTCTTGCAAGCTGTCTTTAACAGCTAACCTACTACTGATGCAAACAAACAATAAGCAAACTCAAATAAAGGAGCTCTACCAAGTCCAACCTATTAGGTCAAAGATAACTATGACAGGGAAGCCAGGCCATCATTAGGTGAGCCAGTTGCAAATTTTGTTTTTCTCCTAGAGGGAAAGTCAAACAGCATGAGGTCTATGAGTTTTATTCCTTAATCTCCATTCTTTATTTTCAATTTTCAGTGGAAACTTGGCCCTATTTGGGGGTGGGTGGGTGGGAGGAGAATGTCATGGTAAATATGAAAGGAAGTTAGCAGTTTGAATTGACATCTGCATTAGCACCACAAGAAAAATAGTCTCTAAGCATCAGAGGGTCCTCTGCCACCTCTCTAGTGAGATCCTACCTCATCTGCCTGCACAAGGTGGGAACCAGGCCCTTACATTAAAGGAGATTCCAGGAGAGGGGAGGGTGATTCCACTAGTAGAAATTTCCAGCATAGGCTTTTTTAAAAAAAAAAGTTTCTATCAGCCACAGGATTGATGATTGCTGCTTCATTCTTAGGGACTACTCATGAAATGACCGGTGGGGAGCCACAGCAGCAGCAGCTCCCTGTTGGCCTTTGGTCCCAGGTCCCTTGAGGCCGGTCCTGGGCAAGGGGAATGCTCTCAGGCACTGTCTCCAATTTCTCAGCCAGAACCTCTGAAGGCCTTTAGACGCCTCGGAAACCAGAAAATCACTCATTGCAGCCTTGAGTTGTTAAAAAATCTGTTCCTAGACCCGTAGTCACATTTTAGGATCATGGGCCATTAATAGAAATCTCCTTAACTTTGGAACAGTTCTAAAATACGTTGATGGTGGATTACTGTACCCTAATGGTCACTGTGATAATGTGGTCTCAGAGTGGCAAGGTTCTAGAATGGGTGTCTGGCCACAACCACCTGATTATCAGCTTACAACTAGACCACTTTTCACCGGTGCACTTAAGTAGTAGCGTTCTTCCCGGCAAAGCCCGAGCCTTCTGTGTTTTTCATTTAACCATCTTAGCTGCATTGTGTTCTGGAAGTGGGAGAGACGCAAGCGAGGTCGCCTGCGGACGTCAGGGGGCGGCTCACCGGCCTGGGAGCCTCAGCTCTCTGCGCAGCGCAGTGGGCCAGGCGAGGTCTGCGACGGCCAGCTCCAACCTCTGCCGCGTCTGGGCTGCCCTCGGCGCGGTGGGTGTCGTCGCAGTGGCGGTGCCCACGCCGCGCCGCGCCGCGCCGCGCCGGGTCCGTCCGCGCAGGGCGGGGACCGGACCCTGGCGCGCTTGCGCCTCCTGGCCCGCGAGCACCGGCCGCCCGGGCCGTGCCGACGTCCTCGAGGGCGCGCCTAGCCCGCCGGGCGGGCAGCCGGGCCGCCGCGTCGCCGCCACCCTCCCTCTCCTGGAAGCGGGTGGCCTTGAGCTCTGGGTGCGCGGAGCCCGCGGGCGGCCGCACGTGGCCTTGCGCAGGGGACGCGCGCCACCAGCGCCCCCCACGCCTCCCGGAGGCCGACGGCGGTTCCCCGTGCCCGCGCGCCCGCAGTGGGGCTCAATCTCGAGGGGCTGCAGCCTCAAGCCAGCTCTGCAGGGACGCGACGGCCTGGGAGTCCACGGGCTGCCACTCTGGAACAGCGAGCTGTCCACCAAGGGCGGGCTGCACTGCCTCTTCCGGGTGGAAATGCGCCCATCTGGACCCCAGTGCCGGGCTCTGCAGTGGCGACCTCCGGCCAGCTCGAGCCCCACAGGCCCTCAGGCCCGGGCAAGCGGCCAGCTGGTCACAGTGTATTCTGGGTCTGCCGTCGGGCAGATGGCTCACAGTGCGCGCACGTAGCTTGCTACCCTGGTCCCTCTGGGTCACCACTCTGTGTAAGTTGTGTGACTTTGGCCTTGGGATGCGCTGAAGCTCCCTGTCAGCCTATTTGCAGTTGCTCAGTGCTTTGTGCTAAGGGAGATTTTTTTTTTTTTTAGTATAATGTATAGTAAGTATACATTTCATGTGTATATTGAAATTGATGTCTAAAATAAGGCCAGTTTGGAAAGGGGAATCTATGTTAATGTCTTTAAGTTGATGCAAGTCCCTGCAATGTGTCTTTTGATAGTTCGGGCAGAATGTTGATTCTGTTTTTCATTGTAGTCTGTTGGGCGCTGGGAGCTTTAGAAAGTTAAACAGACTGAGTTTCTTTGTTGATTATCTTTTACCGAAAGCATAATCTTTATTTTATTCTAAAACTGTCCATCCGGTAGAGTCTTCTGATTTTAAATGAGGGGAGAAAGTGGATGACGTGGTACAAACGTACTCAGTTTTCAACAACATACAACTAGAATTGATTAAACTACTGATTTTGATTCTTGTGCTTTCTAGTTGGATATATTGCTTTGTCACTTTTAACATTTCCTTTACAAGGGCTGACGAGATAGCTCAGCAGACTAAGCGCCTGCTTAGGCAAGTTTAGGCAGGCTTAGGCAAGTGCAGGGACAAGGGTTTCATTCTGTGCTGTGCCGGCCCCGCCCCCAGGCCCTCTGAGCCGAGGACCAAGTCTGGGCGTGGTGGCGCATGCCTGTAATCCCAGTGCTGGGGAGGCTTGAAAACAGGAAGATCACTATGAGTCCTAGCAGTGTAGTGAGACCCCCGCACAAAATGCAAAACCAAAATAAATCAAAAAGACCTTTACATTTGAAGAGGGTATGAATTAGTAATACTCTTAATAAAAAGATTCCAGCTATCCCTTTCAGAGATTGTTAGTGTGGTTCAGGCATCTTTGGAAATATTTGCCCATAGATTAGTTTATATGCTAAGTGAATTCCTCCAATTGTATGGAAAATATTTTTGTTTGTGTGTGCAGTGTAGTTTTTTATGCAAAAAGTCCTTCTCGGTCATTGCATTTACAAAAGAATCTGTGACTACCAATAATTAAAAATCTGTGCATGCACATTGTGATTGAAGGTTGTACTTAGAGGTAAGGGACTTGTTCTTGGTAACACCTCCCCCCATCAAATTCAAATTTATCTTCAAATTTTTGAAAGGTTAGTGTTTTAAAACAATGTATTTGAGTCCTTTGTATTTCTCAATTCTGCCCCACTAAGTTTAATTTGAGCTCTTGTCTGTGGTGCTGTTTTAAATTGATTTTAAACAAATAAACTAATTTTAAACTAATATATTTTAAACTAATAAAATTTTAAATTAATAAATTTTAAGCTAGTAAAAAACTAATAAAAGAATAAGAATGATGTGTAGTAATATTTACAAATGAAATGCAAAGTAGAAAAATTTAAGTATTTTAAGAACTAGACCAAAAATACTGTTGCTAAAAATCCTCTTTCAACAAAACAGACAGTAACAATGATAAATTATTTTCTCCTAAAAATTTCAGAATCTTTAGTTGGAATTGGTGTCTTCTCTTGCTCTCTGAACTTTACCAGCCATGTTTAGGTTCTCCTATTTCTCTGTTGAAAAAATTACATGTCCCTTAGAGCTTGATGATTTCTTAGGTAAATGAACTGAGGCCTTGTGAAGGGGAGCATCAGTTTCATCACCTGCACAGACCCCGACCCCGAGTGGAACTAAATACCCAAAGTCCTGCCTCCCAAAATGTGCAGACCCTGCCCATTTCCCCTACTCTAACTCCACAGCTCGCTCCTGTCCTTGTATAATCTGTGGGTTTAGTTAGTATTTGATCCTTGGGCAAGAAGCTTCTGTTCAGAGTAACCATTGCAGTCAAGATTCAGATCTAGTTCTAAAATAGTCTAAAGCAGATGACCTCAGGCCAGGAGACACAAGATACTAGCAATTTATTTCATATCAGCTGCCAAGCCATCGCCTGATGATAACAACCCTTGGACACTGTTAATCTCTGCTTGATTCAGACTGGTGACTGCAAGGTGAAAGGCAAGGGCGTTATCTCTGAGCAATTCATGTGGCCTTCCACTGATTGCCAGTTGGGCCAGTACAATTGAAGCCTCTACTCCAGTAGTTACTTTAAAAATTTCATATCCAAAGTCTTTGGTCTTTGCTGGACTGGAAGGTAGGAGGGCTTTATCAAGGAAAATGCCTGAGGGCCAAGATGTAGGAGCTTAGAATCCAGTACAAATTAGAAAGGTTGAGAAGGTAACTGTGTGTGTTCCCTCCTCAATAAACTTTGAACATCACTGTAGCCATGACTAGAAAACCCCTCTGGAAATGGATGTTTTTGTCGAACATTACAGGGAAAATGCACTTTACAAAATAAAAAGCAAAGCCCAAGAATTGGTTTTATTGTTCTGAAAGTGGCTTTATATTTGCAATTGGTAAGGTCAGTACAGATCAGTGGATACTGATTTACTATCAGGTCAGGGCCAAAAAGACAGGGGAAGCAGTGGAGAATGAAGAAGAGGAGTGTCCTGGTGACAAAAGTTACCCTGTGTGTTGGTGCCCCAAGGCAAAACCAGGCCAGGTCACCTGTAGGGAACCCAAAGCTATTTGTACTATTCAGATGTGTTGTGGGAACAGTTTTAGCCTCATATCCTAAAGTACTAAGTTCTGACCTAAAGTCCTAAAAATGTGCTTTTACTGCTTGGTAGACTTATGCTGGCCCTGCTACCTGACTTATCTTAGTTAAATGGTTCTATTTGATTTTGCTGGATTGCTCTAGAGAGGAGTGACAGATAAAAATGTTTTGAAGAAATTTCAAAGTATTGCAACTATTTTTGTAATTCATTTTTTAAAGTCTTTGTGTTCAAAGTGAGCTATTGATGGTAAAAAGTAAAAACACACTCTTGTAGGTATTTTTAGCCATAAACTGCTTTGGACAAGATAGAAGACCATATGCAGAACTGACTGCAGAATTTTAGTTCTCAGTTAATAATATCAGAGACATCCCACTGTGTTATTCAATAATCATCATTCCTATACCTTTGGTTGCCCTACCTTTTCAATTAACTAGTAATTGCAAACTGCACTCCATGTTTGTTATCTTTTCTTCAATATATTTACTAGTGGGCAAAGAGAGTGGCGTCAGGATGAGTGTATAATATGCAAACAGTAAGGGTACACCTTTTATGATAAAAAGCCACTGATGGACAAAATAGGACATTTTGTAACACTGGGTGATTGTCTATGTGATTGTGGGGAAATAAAGCATGAAGTGTTTTTACTGTGTGAGGTTGGCTTTGGCTCTGGTGTGTTGCCAACACAAGCTTCATACAGTGTGAAGTGAATCACAGCATTTGTCTAGGCAGGTAAGAGGTAAAACTGTCATGGTTAGAGTATTTGGAAAGAATTAAAATCTCAGACTATTGCCCCTTAGTGTGATATCTATCTTAGCTGTGTTTGGTGGTCTGGGTAAAACCTCAGAGCCTAGGAGGGGAAGAGACCAAATGTTATCTTGGCCCATAATGCAACACAATGATGATGCTAACAACTGATCCTTTTTTGTTTGTTTGTTTGTTTGCAGAATGGAGGTTTGAACTCAGGCCCGTGCGCTTGCCAGACAAGTGCTTATTCTACTGAGCCATCTCCCTGGCCCAACAGCTGATCCTTGTACTGAAATGATTTGCATGTTCTGTATGTTAAACTAATAAGAACATTGGACTAGGTGATTTATTCAGTTGTTCAAAGATCCATCCAAATTGTCTAGTTTACTGTTTTCAGGGGTCAGTTCTTATTTTAGGTGTTTAATCTCTACATTTCTGTATTTTGCTGATAACTTGAGTAGATCTAGGGCCCAGGGATGTCTGTATCTCTCCTTGTGGAGGTCAGTCTGCTCATCCTATCTTTTGTGAGGATGCCAAGCTTTTCCAGAGCTTTGGGTCATTTATCCACCTTATATGCAAATTGGAAGTAGTCAGTCTTTTTTTTTTCCCTGTATCTCAAGTTCTCCACACATTATAGATACCCTCAGAATTATTTGATGAGGGGGTTACAGCTTCTAGTTGTCTTAAAAATGTAAATCAAGGGCTGGCCAGATAGTTCAGCAGATTAAAGTGCCTGCTTAGGCAGATGCAGGGACCTCTGTGTGTTGTACGGTCCCCGTCACCAGGGCACGCTGTGATGGTGATTGAGACTGGGTGTGGTGGCGCGTGCTTGTAATCCCAGTGCTTGGGAGGCTGAAAACAGGAGGATCGCTATGAGTCTGATCTGTGTACTGAGACCCTGTAGACCCTGTAGTAAATACATTTAAAAAAATAAGTCGATATATATATTTGAATAAGGCATTGGCCCCTAGTTTCATCAGGGAAATTTTTTACAATAGCGATGAAGTATTAACCTCTGGAGTTGGATATCCCTGGTTCTAAGCCTCTCTAATGAGGTAGGTATTTGTTCTTACAAAGATTAATTAGGGCTTTATTTATTTATTTATTTATTTATTGCTGTCCTCATCCACAAAATAGGAAAAGTAGCACTTTCTACTTCCAGATTTTGTGTGGAGTAGAGTCCAGTCCAGGGCCTGGCAGGTAGGCCAGGATCCACATTTCCTACCGTTGTCATCAGAGTTGCTTGACCAACAGAAGTGGCTCAGAGTCAGAAGCCTGATGACCTATGCTGACTATATTCATTCTGCTAAAAAGACAGGAATACAGACATAAGGAGAAGAATTTAAGGAAAAAGTTATATAGGCCAGGTGTGGTCCTGGGCACCTGTAACACCACACTCTAGCAGGTAAGGGCGGGGGATGGATCCCAAAGGGTTTGAAGCCAGCCTGAGCTACATAGTGAGACCCTGTCTCTAAACAAATACAGGTTATACATGCAGCATAACTCTGGAATTAAATATATCACATGGTTAAATTTGTATGTTTGCTATTGTCCTAAAAAGCTTGTTTCTTTTGTTCCATAGCCACAGAAATGATGAGTACTTAAAGCTGTACAAATATATTTGTAAGGAAGAGCAAAAGCAGATTTGACAAGGAGGTCAAATTATTACAAAAAGTCATTTTCTAAATTGTATTTTTAATCATTTCCATTTAGTATTTAAAATATTTCTCCATCGCTGCAAGCAGCTCATTCATACATCCAAGCACTCTAAATGCCACCCTATTCTCACTCTAGTCAAGACCAATACTGGCATGTTTGTTACCATATAATGGAGGTTAATTCATCTCTAAAAACACTGTCAAAACATGGTTTTAATTTCCTTTTCAGTGTGGCTCAAACAGAGCTGCCAACACATTTCACACCTTCCCTGCAAACATTGGCATCTAATAAGAAAAGTGAGGTAAAGCAGTTTAGTAATAATGAAGACCTTATAAATTGAGCTCTTGGTTTAAAAAAGAAGTAGGAAAATAATTGGGAATAAAAAAAAAAAGACTGTATGCAAATCAGCTGGTATGGATGCTGGCAGAAGGAGACGAGAACAGTGTAATGAATTTGTTCAAATGAATTTACTGAAGATGGCAATTTAGCTCTCGGAGGAATTGGGACGAACTGTGCGAGCGGAGTGGTGTTCAGTCCTCCGCTTCGGCAGGGCTTCAGCACACAGGCCTGTGCAAACCAGCCACTTGTCTGAGATTGCCAGGTCAAAATGTGTGTCAGGACCCAGGCAGGGAGCAAGACATCCTCTGTGACGTCCACGGCGGCCAGGGAGCTGGGGGCCACTTGCAAGTGTCTGAAGAGGCACCACCCACTGTGCAGCTGGAAGAACTGTCCAGGTTTGTACGATTTTGAGTCAAGAAATGAAAATAGGAAATCTCTCAACAGTAAGTTGTCTGTCAGAAGGTCCGTCAGGGAAGCCGTGGGGCTCCAGTTTGGACTGTGCAGACAGACCCGGAGAAGGAAGAACACTCACAATTTTGTCTCAGGAAAATGTCAAGCATTACAAAGGGCAGGCTGACTACCAAAGGATCTGCTGGCATAGTGTAAGTTTCCAGCTATAACTTACTTGACTGTGGGCTGATTAAGTTCCACTCCTACTTTTCAATTCCCCTGACAGTTGACAGTCATTAAGGGTGTTATTGCCAAAGGGATTTCTGTAGGTTCATGTGGATTTGCATTTGTTCCAGTAGGAAATATAGTCAGTGAACAAGAGTGTTTGTCTTGAAGACCCTTCAGCTTTGACCTCTTTAGGAGGTAGAAAGAATAATCAAGTACACTGCCAGTTCCTCTTGTCTGCTGCAAATGTCCTCAGATAGCAGATGGTAGCTACCTTCATGACAATTACATGAATAGTAAAACAACATTTTTTTCTGGCACTGAGCTGTTAAAGTGCATGTTAGAATGGCTATAGGAAGAACTTTTCAGGACTCAGACTTACTCAAAATTAAGGTTCCACTTAAGCTTTGAGATTTAGGAGAACTAGACCTATCATAAAGATTCACCTCTTCATTCAGCAAATATTTCAAGAGCTTCTCTGTTCCGGGCATCATTCTGGACCTGGAGCCCATAGGTTTCAACTCCCAACTACCATAGTTCGTGTTTGTGATTAGCAGGGAAATGTTGATGGGTTCAAAGGTGTGTGGAATCTGGGCATAGTGGTGCACACCTGGAATCCTAGGTACTCTTGAGGCTGAGGCAGGAGGATTACTGTGAATTCAAGGCCAGTGTAGGCTATGGAGTAGGGTCAAAGGCCAGTCTGAACTACATAGCAAAACCTTGCCTCAAAACAAAACAAAGCCCCACTTCAAAAGTAATTAAGTGAGTAAGAGGGCTATGATGTACCTCAGTAAGGCCCTGAGTTCAGTCCTCAGTACAAAGAAAGTATATGAAAATGATACCAGAAATTTAATGCTTATCAGCACTCTGATGAGCGAAAGTCCATTCTTTTATTCCAACCACATTTATGTAGACCTTGCATTCTAATGAATAGAAGCACATTCTGTGATACTCCCTAGCAACTCTGCCTGCCCGTCTTTGGGCATCCTGGATGGGAAGTCTGTCCAAAGAAGGTGTTTTGCACTGAACCAAGGACGTCTCTGGGTCTCGAGGCCAGTGGCTGAAAAGCTCCATGTGGTGTCGTGTGTCCTGGCCCTGTTAGGTGACAGTTGCTGCTAACAAGCTTGGCTTTGGCTTGAATATCTTTGAAACTACCACCCCCTCGCTCTCTCCAGTTGCCTTAACCAAACCAACTTCTAAAAAAAGGAAAACAAAAAACAAGGCTGTTAAAGGAACGGCCAGAGTGTCACTGGAATGGGCAATTGCAATTACTTAGTGTTTTCCGCAGATTTACTGGTTATGAATTAAAGAAAGCCTCTCTTGGAAGAGACAGTCCATTAAGAGGCCACTTAATGTTTAATTACACATGGTTGGAAACTGCAGCGTGGCACGCCAGCCAAATAGGTCATCAAAATCTAAAATAGACACAGTGGTGGGTGCAGTTTCTTTTTGGGTTCCAGGTATAAGAATACAAACAGAGTGGTGTATTCTCACTCTCTGGGGCTACGATACTACCTAATTATTACTGTCCCTGTGGTGTAACGTGATCTTGGAAAATGTTATGAAGGAATTTCTCCACAGTGTTTGTTTCTTTACTCTTCCTCCTTCTCCCCAGTTTCTATTTCTTGGCTCTGTTCTTTTCTGTAGTGGCCTCTCTCTCTCTCTCTCTTTCTTGCCTCCAAATGGTATTGTAAGGTTTGAGATCACCAGGTGTGCAGGCTTCCTCCCTCACCTGACACTTCTTTGGCAGCAAGCACAGGTAGCCCAGCAGGTATTGTCAAGGTCAAGTTAAAAAAAAAACAAAGCCTGCCAATGCACATTTCCTTCTTGTGGTGCCTGGCATCAATGGGCTCTCAAAAGGGCTGCTGTGGCTTTCATATTTCCCTTTTACAGCTGGTATGAACTTGGCAGTCCATCTATAGCTCACTATCTTTCTCTTTTCTGTCTTTGTCCAGACCAATATGTGGCCAGCATTTCCTCTCCTGGCCACCAGGGAAGGCATAGATGGTAGAGACAGGAGCAAAATGTTTAAGAGCTTTATTTGGTTTAGAAAAACTTAACTCTGGGAGGCTGAAGCAGGATGATTGCAAGGTCAAACTTATCCCCAGCAATTAAGCACCTTAGAGAGGGCTTGTCTCAAAATAAAAAGTACAAAAAATGGCAGGGATGTACCTTAGTGCCAAGGCCCTGGGTTTAAAACTACTCCTTATTCGGGCTGGCCAAATAGCTCAGGGATTAAAGTGCCTGCAAGAAGGTGAAAGGGCCAGGGGTTCAATCCCTGGGACTGCCAGGCCAGCCTCACCCCTGGGGCGTGCTGCGATGGCCACTGAGACTGGGTGTGGTGGTGTGCATTTGTAATCCCAGCTCTTGGGAGGCTATAAATAGGGGGATCACTGAGTCCGATCTAGTAGTGAGACCCTGAACATCCTGTAGACCTCTCCCCCCAAAAAAAGAAAAGTACTCTTGTTGGGGCTGGGGAGATATCTTGGAGGCATAAGCCCCTACATGGCAAGCACAAGGTCCCAAGTTCCAATGCCTGTCTGTCCCCCACCCCCACCCCCGCCCCCCGGCCCTGGAATCCCAGGTATGGTGGTGCATGCCCGTAATCTCAGCACTCAGGAGATTGAGACAGTAGGATCATTGTGAGTTTGAGACCAGCCTGGGGGTTACAAAAGTGAGCACAAGGCCTACCCAAACTGTGTAGTGAGACCCTGTCTCAAAAAAAAAAAAGTACTCTTGTTAATTCCCAATTTAAATCTCAGTCATTATTACTACACTGTTGACTAATTGGAAATGAGTTGGGGTGGTAGAATATTAATGATACTTAATCTGTGTATGTGTGTGTGTTTTAAATAGAAGAAAACATAGGACTGTAAATAGTGAGATACCAGATAAATGTCAAACTTCCCATCTGCCTAATGGTGAAATTTAAAAACTAGGTGGTTTTGAGAAAAGCAGTAGAAAAACAAATTTTTTTTTTTGTACAGGGATTGTACTCAGGATCTTGTGCTTGCCAAACAGGTGCTTATGTTGCTGAGCTATCTCCTGAGGCCTTTTGTTTTATTTTTTATGGTCCATAGTTAGCCCAAAAGACCGTACTAGTAGTAATCCTACTAGAAAAAAAATGAAAATATGTATTTTCCAGTTCTACATGCCTTAGCAGACCCACCCTTAAGGCAGCCTGAGCCAGCATGCCCCCTCCAAACAAAAATCATTCTCAACTAAAGGGGACTGAGGAGATAGCTCAGTAGAATAAGTGCTTGCCTGGCAAGCGCAGGGTCCTGAGTTCAATCCCCAGTACTGCAAAGAAAAAAAAAAAAAAAAAAAAAAAAATATATATATATATATATATATATATATATAGAGAGAGAGAGAGAGAGAGAGAGAGAGAGAGAAACCGAGGCTGGGGAGAGAGCTGAGTGTCTAAGTACCTGCCTGGCAAGCACAAGGACCTGGGTTCAATCCCTAGTACCACATGCTGTGAAGGGCCCTGGAACCCCAAGCACATTGTGATGGCCACTGAAACCGGATGTGGTGGTGCATGCCTGTAATTCCAGCTCTGGGAGGCTGAGACAAGAGGATCACTATGAGTCTGAGCTGTGTAGTGAGACTGTACCAAATACATAAAGTATTTTATAAATTATAAAAAAATAAACCCATATATGTATGATGCTACATGCCTAAAATTCCAGTACTCTGGGAGCCTGAGGCAGGCAGATTGCAAGTTGGAGCATAGCCCGGACAACTTACCTAGGAAGACCCTTTCTCAAAATAACATTTTTAAAAAGGGAAGGGAATGTTGCTGAGTGTGGAAGGCCCAGGTCCAGGCCCAAAAACATAACATAAAAACAAATGAGCATGAAAAAGAAACTTCTAGATTGGTACTTAGCATTAGAAAATTTTGTCTAGCTCCTACAGTTCTTTCTGTGAGGATGTGCCCCAGAAGGTTTGGAATTTTTCTCAGAATGGGTAATCGTAGCCAGATTCCTGAACCTTGTTAGCAGCAGACAGTTCTAACACATCACCAACATTCAGTTATGTAGCAGTGAATAGACTGTTTAAATCAAGATAAAAATGTCCTCTCTTCTCTCCTTTCCATCCATCCATCCATCCATCCATCCATCCATCCATGTATCCACTTATTTGGCAGTATTTATGGATTAAACTAAGTGCTGAGCTATATCCTCAAGCTTTTCTTTTCTGAGTTTGAAGAAGGAACTTGCTAAGCTGTTCAAGCTGAGATCAAACTTGTGTCAGTCTCCCTTGTGGCTAGGATTGCAAATGTGAACCACCACACCTGGCAGTAAAATGATTTTCTATATATGTGTCTGTCTATATGTGTCTGTCTGTCTGTCTGTCTGTCTGTCTATCTATCTATCTATCACTTTTAGTTTTATTAGTAGATGCTTGCAGTAATAATAATCACATAATGATTATATTTATTGTGGACAGAGGGAACACGTATGGAATATAACAATTCTTTTTCTTTCTTTCTTTTTTTTTGTGTATGTTACCAGGGATTGAACTCAGGACCCTGCGCTTGCCAGGAAAGTGCCTATTCTTTTTTTTTTTATCATACACTCATTTTTTTTTTTGCAAACCAGGGATTGAACTCAAGCCCTTGCTCTTGCCAGGCAAGTACTTATTCTACTGAACTATCTCCCCAGCCCTAACAATTCTTTTTCATTCCCTTCTCCTTCCCTCCTTGACCACTCTCTCCATCTCTTGGTGTCCTTCCCATTTGCAAGAGATCTGTCTCCTTGTTTCCTATTACTTTTTTTATTTGTACTTTAGATTTCTCATATAAGATAATCATGCAATATTTAAACTTGTTTGATTTATTTCACTTAACATTACAGTCTCAAGGTGAATGCATTTCCTAACAAATGACTCAACTTTACCCTTTTTATGGCAGAGTAGTCCTCTATGGTGTATAACATTTTCTTTATCCATTCATCTATTGATGGACATACAGAGCCACTTCCAAGATTTAGCCTTTCTGAGATTTGCTGCTACAAACATGAAAATGCATGTATAATTGTAATATGATATCATCAACTCTTTTAAAAAGATGCCTAGAAGTGGACTATCAGACTCAAATGGAATTTTTAGTTTTAGTTTTTTGTGGAATTTCCATTGTTGGTAGGCCCA
Source organism: Ctenomys sociabilis (assembly GCA_004027165.1). NCBI lineage: Eukaryota > Metazoa > Chordata > Mammalia > Rodentia > Ctenomyidae > Ctenomys > Ctenomys sociabilis. The sequence continues at coordinate 29,011 of PVKA01002198.1, forward strand.
CGTTCCTACCGACAATGTAGAAGGGTTCTTTTTTTCCTTGCTATTTCACTAGCATTTGTTATTATTTGATTTCTTGATTATAGCTGTTTTTTTCTAGGGTAAGATGGAATCTCAGTGTTGTTGTAATTTGCACTTCTTTACTGGCTGAGATGTTGAACTTTTTTTTTCATGTATTTATTTGAGATTTGTATTTAATTCTGGGAGGTGCCTATTTATTTCAGTTGTCCATGTTTTGGCTTAGGCCTTTTATTTGGGTGGGTCCAAATTTTTTTAGTGCTTTGTTGTATTCTGTTTGCCAGTGATTATTGATTTTTTTTTTGTCTTTTTTGAGACAGGGTCTCACTATGTAGCTCAGGCTGGTCTCGAACTCACAACAATCCTCCTGCCTCAGCCTCCCAAGTGCTGGGATTACAGGCCTGCGCTGCCACGCCTGGCTTTATAGTCTTCTTTTTTATTTGAGTCATTCTTTATTTTGGAATCAAGGTAATGATAGCTTCTAGAACTGTTTGGCAGTATTTCTTCCCTTTCAATTTTATTAAGCATTTAAGGAATATTGGTGTTACATCTTCCCTAAAGCTCTTTAGAATTTAGTATGGGTCCATTGGGCCGTGAGCTTTTCTAAATTGGTGTTATTATTATTATTACTGTTACATCAATTTAATTGTGTATTATTGAAGGTTTTTATATCTGTTTCATTTAGTTTTGATATTGCATATATATTTAGGAATCTTTTGGATTCTCCAATTCATTAAAGGACACATTTTCCAAGTAGTTACTAATAATCCTCCCGATTTTGGCAGTATCTATTGTGATTTAACCTTTTTTTATTTCTAGTTGTACTGGTTTGGGCCTTTTCTTTTTGTGGTAAGATTGGCTAAGTGTTGTGTATTGTGTTTATTCCGTCAAAGAACCAGCTCTTCAATTCATTGATTCTTTGTATTATTTTTTTAGTCTGTATTTCATTTCTGATCTAATCTTCATAGTTTCCTTCTTTGTATTAGTCTTTTATTTGGATTGTTCTTGTTTTTCTAGAACCTTCAGGTGCAACATTAGGTTATTTATTTGGACTGGTTCTATTTTTATAAAGTATGTATTCACAGCTGTGTACTTCTCTCTTAAAACTACTTTTGTGTCCCATCAGTTCTAGAATGTTTTATTTGCATTATTGTTTGATGTAGGAACTGTCTGATTTCTTCTTTGAATTCTTCCGTGGTCCATTGATTAGTCAAGAATGTGTTGTTTAATCTTCATGTGTTTTTATAGTTTCTTTTGCTACTGATTTCTAGTTTTATTGCGCTATGATATGATAATAGCATGGGATAGTTTAGATTTTTTTGTATTAATCACACATGCATTATGGGTTAATATGTGGTCTGTTTTGGAAAAAATTTTATGTGCTACTAAAAAGAATATGCATTCTGTTAGTGTTGGGTGAAACACTCTGTAGATACTTATTAAATTCATTTGTCAGTGGACTCAGCCTGGCACAACCTCAGCACCTGGACCGCTCTACTCCACTCTGCTCTGCTCTGACTTGATCAACACAAATGTCCAGCCCTATAGGGACCAAGCAGTGCATCGAGTCCTCCCTGATTGCTGTGTTCCAGAAGCATACTGGAAGGGATGGAGACAGCGCCACACTCTCCAAGACAGAGCTCCTAACACTCATGAATAAAGAACTGGCTGCTTTCACAAAGAACCAGAAGGACCCTGGTGTTCCTGACCACATGATGAAGAAGCTGGACCTCAACAGTGATGGGTGGCTAGATTTCCAAGAATTTCTTAACCTTATTAGTGGCGAAGCCTCCTTATGTTGGCTCAGAAGTGTGTCTGAAGGCCCCTGGGCCGGGCCTCACACCTTCCCCTGCCAGATGCTCAGATATCACCCCCTTCCGCCCACACAGGCCCCGAGCCGAGCCCACCATCACCCCATGTGGCCACTTCTGCTGGGAGTAGTAATAAAACCAGATTTTTTTAATATAAAAAAATTCATTTGCTTGAAGGTATGATTCATTCTGATATTTCCTTGTTAATTTTCTTGTTTAGTTGATCTATTTGTTATAAAGAGGTATTAAAGTTCCTCACTATAATTGTGTTATGTGAACTTCTATTTTCATATTATTTCATGAAAGTACATGTGCCAATATTATATATATATATAGTATATAATTTATATATAGTATATAATTTATATATAGTATATAATTTATATATATTAATATATATAATATATATATATTATATATATATATATATATATATATATATATAATTGGTTAAGGGAACAACTTAACAAGAAGAGATAACAATAATTGTTATCTCTTCTTGTTAAGTTGTTCCCTTAACCAATATGTAGTGACCCTTGCCTCTTCTGATCAGTTTTGCCTTTATTTATTTATTTTCTTTTTGTGGAACCGGGAATTGAACTCAGGCTGTTGCACTTGCCAGGGAAATGCTTATTGCACTGAGCCATCTCCCCAGCCCCTCAGTTTTGCCTTTAAATACACATTGTCTGAAAATAGGATAGTTACTCCTGCTGCTTTTCCATCCTTTGATTTTTAGTCTGTGAATTTCTTTTCTTTTTCTTTTTTCTTTTTTTATTTTTTTGGCAGAACTGGGGATTGAACTCAGGCCCTTGCACTTGCAGGGAAGTGCTTATTCCACTGAGCCATCTCCCTGGCCCTTGAATTTCTTATTCTATTTTTAAAGAATACAATGTCGGCTTCTAGTACTATGGTCATCCACTAGGAAAATAATTATTGAATTTTTGATATAATTCAGGTATAAATAATAAGATAAGTAAGTAGCTACACTCTTAATTTACTAATAAGAGACATCAGCTAAAATAATATCTGTAAATATAATATCATGTATGCACCTTGTACAATACCAAAACATTATGAAAACACTTTGCAATGTATTAATTTAACGAATCTGTCTTGTTAAGGTATCTTGAAACTGTCTGATTGATATTTGTACTTCAATAAATTTAAAAAAAAAGAATACAAAATAGTGATAGAAAAAATTAGCATTAGAAACAATATAAGATTTCACTAAACAAAGTAATAGAAATTCAACAGTGGTTGCTGTATTGCATGATGCTTCAAATTAGTTTTTTCAGATTATCAGATATAAACATGCAAGAGTCATTTAAAGAACAAAATAAAATAAAACAAAAGAATAATGAAGTTACAAGAAATTCAAAATAAAAAAAGAGTAAAAAGAAAAAAGATTTAAGCATTAACTACTGCTTTCAAAAGATTAGCAAAAAATCAACAATTCAGTTATCCAAACTATTCTGCATATATACCCAAATATATTTTTCCCTTTTTTCATTTGTCCTTTTCCTTATCCCAGGTCTCCCTTCCCATTGGACAATTTCTTTACCTTTTATGATATCTGTTGTAACTTTTAGATTTTCATTCCTCTTTTAGGTTCTCACACTAATGAGACAATACAATATTTGCACATGTGAATCTGATTTATGTCACTTGCCAATATAAATCTCCAGCTGCATCCAGTTATCTACAAACCCCTCAAATTTATCTTTTTTTATTTAGCAAAATAATACTCTGTTGTATAAAAATACCATTTTTTTTTTTTACCCACTCCTCAGGTGATGGGTTTTTGGGTTCTTTCCAAGATTTAGCTATGACAAATTGCGCTGCTGTAAACATGGGGGCACATGTATCACTGTGGTGTGGTGATTTCAGTTCTTTTGCAAAAACGCCCAGGAGGAGAATAGCTGACTTGAATAGGGCTTCCAATCCTACCTTTTGCGGAATCTCCATACTGATTTCCCTAATGATTGTACCAGCCTGCACTTCCGCCAACAGTGGAAAGGGTCCCTTTCTCGCCACAGCCCCTCCAGCATTTGTTATTGGCTTACTTCTTGATGACAGCCACTCCTTCTGGTGTAAGAGGGTATTTCAGCATTGTTTTAATTTGCATCTCTGGAGTGACCAGTGATGTTGAATTTTTCTTTGTATATTTATTTGCCATTTGTCTCTTCATTTGCGAAGTGCATATTTGTCTCCGATGCCTGTTTTTGGACTGGGTCTTTTATATTTGGAGGCCTGATCTTAAAAAATTCTTTATATGTTCTAGATAGGGGTCATTTGTCTGAAGTACAGTCAGCTATAGTTGTTCCCAATTCATGGTTTTTTTTTTTCACTCTGTTGATGATTTTCTTTTGATATGCAGAAACTTTTCAAAAAGATGAGATCCCAATTGTTGATTCTTTGAAGTATTTCCCATGCAGTTTGATTTTTGTTCATGAATTCTTTACCTGCCCTTTTGTCCTTAAGGTTTCTACCTATTTTCTCTTCCAGGAAATTTAGTGTTTCAGTTTTAATATTTAAATCTTTGATCCATTCTGACTGTGGTTTTGTGCATGGTGACAGGCATGGGTCTATTTGAAGCCTTTGGCATGTGCAAAGCCAGTATTTTGAGCACCATTTATTAAAGAGGCTGTCTTTCTTCCAATGAACATATTGGCCCCTTCATCGAAGATAAGGTGATTGAATACGCTTGTAGTTTTGTCTACCTTCTAATCTGTTTCATTGAATCTCAGGTCTGTTTCTTTTCTTTCTTCTTTTTTTTTTTTGCCCATACCATGCTGATTTTATCACAGTATCTTTGTAGTATAATTTCAAGTCAGGATTGTGATCACTCCTGCCTTCCATTGTTGCCCAGGATTAGTTTTGCCATCCTAGGTTTCTTCTGGTTCCAGATGAATTTTAGGAATATTTTCTCTAAAACTAAAATTTTCTGTGAGGTATACTAATGGTATTTTAATTGGGATTGCATTGAATCTATATAACAATTTTGGAAGTAGGGCCATTTTCACAGTGTTGGTTGTTCTTATCCAGGAACAAGGAATATCTTTCTATTTTTTAAAAAATATATTTGATACAGGGTCTTACTACACAAATCAGACTTGTGATCCTCCAATTTTCAGCTTCCCCAGCACTGGGATTACAGACTTTTGCCGCCACGCTGGGACTCAGGGGTCACTCCGCATGTCCAGGGGTGGGGCTGGTGCAGTCTGTGGTGACAGGATTGAACCCTGAGCCCTGTGTTGCCTAAGTAGGCCCTTAGTCCACTGAGCTATGTTGCTGGCCCTCTTTCCATTTGTTTTCTTTCTTCCTTCCTTTCTTTCTTTCTTTCTTTCTTTCTTTCTTTCTTTCTTTCTTTCTTTCTTTCTTTCTTTCATATTTAGTACAGGGTTTACAGGGTCTCACTACGTAGATCAGACTTGCAATGTTCCTCCTGTTTGCAGCTTCCCAAGTGCTGGGATGTGTGTGCCACCACACCCAGCTTCAACCACCATCTCAGCATGCCCTGGAGGTGGGGCCGGTATGGCAGGCCTGGGGATCGAACCCCCAGTCCCTGAGTCTGCCTAAGCAGGCATTTTAATCTACTGAGCTTTTTGGCTGGCCCTGCTCTTTCCATTTTCTAAAATCCTCTTCAATCTCTTTTATCAGAGTAGTATAATTTTTTGCTTTATAAATCTTTTACTTCCTTTGTGAGATTGATTCCCAAGTGTTTCATTTTTTGGCTGTTGCTGTGGAAGGTGTGGTTTCCATAATTTCTCTCTAGGTGTATTCATTGTTTGGCTGTAGAAATGCTATTGATTTTTGAGTGTTGACTTTGTATCCTGTTATGCTACTGAATTTGGTTATCAAATCTACATGTCTCTTAGTGGAGTTTTTGGGGCCTTCTATGTATAGTACCATGTCATCTGAAAATAATGATAATTTTACTTCTTCCTTTCCAATAATTATTCCTTTTATTTCTTTCTTATCTAATTGCTCTGACTAATGTTTACAGAACTATATTGAGGAGTGGAGACAGTGATCATCCTTGTCTTATTCCTGATTTTAAAGGGAAAGTTTTCACTTTTGTCCATTTAGTATGATGTTAACTATTGGTTTGATTATAGATGGCTTTTATCAGGTTGAGGTAAAGACCATCTATTCTGATTGTCTCTAGTTTATTTTTATTTTTTTTTACCATGAATGAGTGTTGGACTTTGTCAAAAGCTTTTTCTTCATCTATTGAGATGATCGTGTGATTTTTTTCTTTGGCTCTGTTTACGTGGTGTATTTATTGATTAGCATATATTATATCGTCCCTGCATTCCTGGGGTGAATCCCACTTAGTCATGTTGTGTAATTTTCTCGGTGATTTGCTGCATTCTGTTTGGTAGTAGCTTACTGAGGACTTTTTCATCTATGTTCATTAGAGACATTGGCCTATAATTCTCTTTTCGGGTTGGGTCCTCCTCTGATTTTGGTACTAGAGTAATACTTGCCTCCCTCAATGAGTTTAACAGATTTGCTTCCCTTCTCATTTCATTGGGGAGTTCAAGAAGAGTTGCCATTATGTCCTCCCTAAATTTCTTGTCAAATTCAGCTGTGAATCCATCAGGACCTGGGCTTTTCTTTGTTCATAGGTTTTATGTTCCACTCTGAGAGAGTAAAGATTTTAGAAATAAGTATTGATAATCTTCTGAATTTCTATAGGGCCTGTAGTGATTTCATCCTTTTCAGTCCTCATTGCATGAATTTGAACTTTTGTTTCTTATTTTTAATGAGGTTGGCTAGGGGTGTATCAATTTTATTTATTCTTTTAAAAAACCAACTCTTCAGCTCATTAATTCTTTGTATTGTTTTCTTCTTTTCCATTGCATTTATTTCTGCTCTTATCTTTATAGTTTCCTGCCTTCTTTGGGCTTTTGACTTGGACTTGTTCTGCTTTTTCTAGGCATTTGAGGTGCACCATAAGATTGTTTATTTGGGCTCATTCTGCTTCCTGATGTGAGAATTTAACACTATACATTTTTCTCTTAAGACAGCTTTCATTGCATCCTGCAGGTTGTGGTAAGTTGTATCTGCATCTTCATTTGATTATAAGTATTTTTAAATTACTTCTTTAGTTTCATCCATGACCCATTGATTGTTCAGGAGGGTATTATTTAGTTTCTACGTGTTTATAGAGTTCTTGCTGTTTGTTTTGTCAATAATTTCCAGTTTCATTGCACTATAGTCAGATAACGTATGTAGGATAATTTTGATTTCCTTGCATTTACTTAAGCATATTCTCTGTGATAGCACATGATCTGTTTTCGAGAATGTCCCATGTACAGCTCAGAAAAATGTGTATTCTGACACTACAGAGTGGAACACTCTACTAAGGTCTACTAAGTCCATTTCTTCACAAGTTTGGTTTACTTTTGTTATTTCTTTGCTTGTTTTTTTGTATGGTTGATCTATCTGTTTGTGTCAATGGGGTGTTAATATCTCCCACTACAATTTTGTTGTTGCTCATTAGATTTTTTATGTCTGTTAAAATTTGTCTTACATAATTGGATGCTCCTGCATTGGGTGTATATATGTTTACAGTTATTATCTTCTTTTTGCAGGTTCCCCCTAACAAGTCTGTAGTGACCTTTTTTGTTCCTTTTAATTGCATGTGGTTTGTAATTGACATTGTCAGCTACAGAATAGCTACCAGGAAGTGGGAGGCAGGGTGGGCTCACCAAAGCACTTTTGTATGGGGTTCAGTGTGGTTTCTACCTTATTAAGGAGAGGGGCAAGCTACAGTTCAGGAAGGACCTTTTGGTGATGAGTACAGACCAAACTCATGTGCAGTGCTCTCTTGGTGGTGGATTGGCACAGGGTAGTGCTCTCCATGGTGCTATGGTAGTCATGTCTCCCTAGTGGTCTTTAGGTCAAGGACAGCACTTGGCCTCAGTGGAACTCAGGCAGGAAGCCTGGGTGGGTGGGACTAGGGCTGCCAAGTCTCCCCAGTAGTCTTCAGGGTGAGGAGGGGTAGCCAGGCTCAGGGGAACTCCAGCAGGAAAGCTGGGGGTTGTGAGGGTAAGGACTAGCCTAAACAGGTCCCTGGGAGTCTTCAGGTCTTAGACAGACAACAGGGCTTAGTAGAACTCTGTCGGATGGCTTTGAGGGATGGGGGTTAGGGCTGCTGAGTCTCCCCAGTAGTCTTCATGGCGAGGAGGGGTGGCTGGACTCAGTGAAACTCTGGCAGAACCTGTGAATTTCTCTTTGGATTAATTTAATTCTTGCATTCAACAAACTGTTGGGTTTGATGTTTTAAAATTTAATCTATCCATCTGTCTTTAGGTTGGGGTGTTGAGGCCATTCACACTGAGACTTATTTCTGTCATTGCATTATTATTTTCCTGTTGCCAGTGCTGCCTAAGTGTTCTCTGTACTGATACACTTATTCCACTGGGCTTTTTGGCACCGCTGGTTTCACTGTCTGTAGGGTGACCTTCAGAATTTTTTTTGAGTGCTGGCTTGGTGGTCATGAATTTTCTTAAAGTGCTCTTTGTGATGAAAAGGCTTTTTAAAAAATCAATTTTGAAAGATAGTTTTGTAGGTTATTTTAGTCTTGGCTAGAAATTTCTTTCTTTTAGGTCTTGAAGCACTCCATTGTCTCCTGCCCTTTAATGTTTGTTTCAGATTTACCTGCCTAAGTGATATGTTGCTTTTGTCTAAGAGCTTTTTTAGGTTATGTCTTTTTGTGGAACTTTTAGATTTTTAACTAACATATGCAGTGGAGAAGTCTTTTTCTTTTTGTGCCTATTTAGGGTTCTATATGCTTCTCTTATCTATATATTATTTTTTTCTCTATATTCCATAGAAGAAAGTTTTCTTCTATTATATCTATAAACAGAACTTTTATTTTTCATGCCAGTTACATATCTTCTGAGTTTTTCACTAATTACAAGTGATCTTAGTTTAGTCTCTTGTGTGATGTAGCAGCTGTTGGATATATCTTTTATGGTTTCTTGTTGCTTAAGCTATCACTGAGTGTGTGAACCTACCTTGTAGTTCTGACAGTCTGTAATCACTTCTGTTGCCTTTTGAAAGAACGTTTTAGATCCTATGTTTTTGTTTGGTACCTTTTCAAGGATTAACTCATTGTTAAACTGGTCATTCATATTTTGTATAATTTCATTTAGCTCAACTAGCCTTTTATTGGTGCCTCCCATAAAGTTCAGTGACCATTTTGTTTTTGAAGTCCATTATCTATTTATATCGTTAAGCTTGCTGCACACCTCATTAAGTTTTTTCTCTTCTTTTATCATTTTATAAGATTTAGCTATTTGGTCTTTTATTTTCTCCCCATTAATGTCCCATCGATCAGCCATAGGGACAAGGTGAATTTTGTGCAGCATTTTGTTGCCTTGTTTCCTTTTTATTGTTGTTGTCTTTTTTTCTCATGTTTCCTTGTGTGTATGTGTGTGTGTGTGTGTGTGTGTGTGTGTGTGTGTGTTTGCTGAGCATTGTGAGTTGGTTAGAGAGGAAAGACTTCGTTACTAGAATGCAGATCTCCTTAGTGTCTGCTTTCCAATGATGGGTGGGCTCTGGGCATGGCTAACAGCAGGACTTTTTTTCTGTCCCAAGACCTGACCACCTCTGTCTATATGGGGAGGGGGAGGATCCAGTGCAATTGGCCCAGCACCCAGTTCTCTGGAAATGAACCACAGAATTATTGACACAAGTATGCAGATACTTCATATAGTAAAAAAATGAAAACAAAATACCCCAAAACCACCACTACCAAAAAACAGTAAGCACAAGGGTCTAGGGAGATAACTCAGTGGCAAAAGTGTCTGCCTTGATAAGAGTGGGTTCCTGAGTCTGATCTCCAGTACCAAAACCAAACCAAACCAAACCAAACCAGTATAACAACTGTGGCACCCTGGCAACAACAAAATCAGCAACAATAATAGCGTCAGTGTTAAAGTAGATATTGAAAGGCCCAGACAGATAACTAAGCAGATTAAAGCGCTTCCTTAGGCAGTCAAAGGGATAGGGGGGTTTGATGCCTGGCCTACTGTGCTGGCCCCACCCCTGGGGTACATGGATTGGTGAATGAGACTGGGTGTGACATGCACCTGGAATCCCAGTGCTTGGGAGTCTAAAAAACAAGAAGATCACTATGAGTCAGATCTGTGTATTGAGATCCTATACTAAATACATTTTAAAAAATTATATAAACAAAGTAGATATTGACACATAAACACCAATTAGTCACACCAATTAAATGTGGTGTCCCCTGTCTGTAATCCCAGTGACCAGGAGGCTGAGACAGGAAAAACACTGAGTTTCAGCCTAGCCTAGGCTACATAGTACAACCCTAGCCTGAACTATAGTGAGAGCTTGTCTCAACAAAACCAAAACCCAACAAACAAAAATACCCCCTAAACCCTGACCTAGTAACTGGAACGACCATGCTCCATGCTGCTTTTGCAGGTTACAGTGTGTGTGGGCTCTTCTTGGGCCGGCACTGCTGGTTCAACCTGTTGCTTCTCCCCTGAACTGGCAATTTTCTCTGGGCTCACCTTGTGTTAGGGGGACAGGCTTGATCTCTGGGAGCTGCTGTTAGTTTTTCAGACTGCTATATCCTTGCCTTTGCATTGAATTCCATTTTCAGCTTCTCCGCAGTTTTTTGTTTTCCTGTCAGCTCCCTCCCAATTCCTAGAAATCTTTTTTTGCTGCATCAAATTGTTGTTTTCCAGGTGTTTCAATTCTAGGTCCCAAAGAGGCTGTGTTTTGCTGCCACTCTGCCATTTTCAATGTTGTGTTTTTGTCACCTTCCTTAGCAAGGCTCTGGCTTTGCTTACAGCTCACTTGTGAGTGTGTGTGGTATGTGTGTCATGGGCTGAACTGCTGTGACATTGCATCTGATCCTTTTCTGCTTTAAAGTAGCTGGAATTGCAGACCCCTTGAAGACATCATTCTACTATATGTGATACCTAAGGGAAACCTGTGGATACACGTAAGGTTGCAGTGTTCATCAAGAAGTGGAGGGGAGTTCTTTCAGTGCTGGGTATTGAGCCCAGGGGGCCTCCTACGTGCTAGGCAAACACTCTACCTGTCAGCTCTATGCTCAGTTCAAGACAGAGGATTTTAATGTTCATATGCTTTCTGTTAATTTCACTCTTTGTGATTTCCCTATTCTGGTCCTTTCTCCACTGGTAAGATTGTTCAGCATTTTTGCTGATATTGAGGAGCTCTTTACATATAAAGGAATATGATATTAAACACATTGTTTTCCCTTTAGTGATAACTTTTTTCTTTTTAAAAAATTTATATGTGTTTATAGTACTTAATGATTCCATTCATTGTGGGGAATTGGTACATGTATATTACATATCTCATTTCTGTTCATTTTTCCTCCTTCAAGAAGGTTTTTCTTGCAGATAATAAACACTCTCTCATTTTAGAAATGCAGGCATTCTTCTAACAAATAAATTAGCTAATATATTCAGAATAATCATTAATACTCATTAGCTAGTGTTAAATGCTACTAATTCATTAAGCCGTTAAAACTCACATCAAATGTCAACAAGGTAAGTCTAATACGTAGAGAGAGAAGAAAGTGTGTTGCAGAACCCCTTATTATTCTCTTATTACTCAATGGCACTGCTGAATATACAATATTATCTTGCTTAACCATTCTAGGTATGAGCAAAGTAGCAGCAGCCTCTGAAGAACAACCCCTCTTCATCCTAATGGCAAACGCAGTCATTTTATAAGCACCCATTAGCCATCATGCTCACCTCTTCACAAAGATAACCAGTGAAAACTTTATCACGCAGTGGAGAGCAGCACCTTCTATCTATCCACCATGTCTTAGTTTCTACTCTGCATAAAATATGAAGACTAGAAAATAAAGGCCCAGCAGCTTAGGCTAGTATCTAAGGGGTTGTAACAGTGTTTTTCACATTACAATTTACATTGGAAATTTCATTCATACAGATTTTGAACCAGAAGCCAGGGTTTTGTATTTTTAACAACCTGGCAGGTAATGTAGTACTACTGGCCCTGGGACCACACTTAGAGTAGCAATTTCTAGAACACTTGGGCTGGCTTAGATGCTAAATGCATTTTTAGTTTCATTTTTATTTACACCTACGATGAGCTGTATATCTTAGTGAATCTTCTTCTTGGCATGCCCTGGTGATTCTTTGCTGTGTACTTTGATTTACGTTATACAATCCTGCTAGCCCATCACTTATCTATCAGACAGCTCAGGTATCACTGTCTCTGTGAAATCTTCTATTCCAGCCACCTCCTCCTCAGCCAACTAATCCTGTCTACCAAGTTCTCGTTGCACTTTGCAAGAACTGATTTCTAGCATTCTGTTATCATAATCGTTTGTTTACATGACTGTCTTTCCTTCTAGGCAATGAGATACACAGGGCAAGGGGGCAGGGCTTATGCATCTTGCAGCCTTTGCACTCAGTGTATAGCCCAGTACACAGTGGTTCCTTAAAAATATTGGGTGAGTCAAATTGAACTAAATTTCTTACTGTCACTCTTTTGTAAATATCTGTAAGTAATAAACATTTGCAGATAAAAAATATGTGTTGGGTATGTCTCTATGCCTTGTGTTCAGCTTTATGTTGACCCTGAAACTGCTCTAAAAAATAAAGCCTAGGGCTAGGGAGATCACTCAGTAGAATAAGCACTTGCCTAGCAACCACAAAGTCCTGAGTTCAATCTCTGGTACAAATAAAAGCCTATTAGTTGTTATTAAAAAATATATCTTGAGAGAGTTGACATTTCCAAATTTGAAAACATGGTGAGCACCTATGTAATGTCACAAGTAGAAAGTCAATACCCCAAAACTTTGCTCCATAGCTTGAATTAAAAGTATTGTATTACATTTTTTCTTTAGGCTATATGTATAAGAAATGCACAAAACACAAATGAGTTTTGGGTTCCATCCCAAGATACTGCATTATGTGGATACTGAAATCTGAAAAATATTCAAACTCTGAAATATTTCTGGTTCCAAGCACTTTGGATAAGAAACATTCAACCTGGCTGGGCATGGTGGTGCATGCCTGTAATCCCAGCACTCAGGAGACTGAGGCAGGACGATTGTTGTGAGTTCGAGACCAGCTTGAGCTACAAAGTGAGCTTAGGACCAGCCTGAACTGCATAGTGAGACCCTGTCTCAAAAAGACAAAAAAAAAAAAAAAAAAAAAAGAAACATTCAACCTGTTCAACATGATGTTATTATCAACTATAATAACTAATTATGATTATTAGTAATATCCATTATTTATCTGCTTAATGTTTATACTTAATTTTCTAACTGGAATTTTGCTAATCGCATATATAAAAGTTCATTTAATTTTTCAACCTACTCTTCAAATAAGAGCGTAGACACAAGGTTTAGGTGATAGATCCAATGTTACATTCCTTGGGAATGATAAAATTAAGATTTGAATCTTGGCTCTTTGCTCCAGCCCATACTCTTAGCCATTTTTCTTTTGTTCTGTCCCTCTTTTTTTTCCCTTTTTCTTTTTTGTTTTGATTTTTTGAGACAGTCCTACTGCTTATCCCAGGCTGTCCTCAAACTCATGGTCCTGCTTCACCTTCCAGAGAACTGTAATTATAAGCACCACTCCCAGCTCTTAGCTATTCTTCTGATGCTAGAGGAATGGATATTATTAGGAGTCTGCTAGATGTGTCTTCTTGCTAATAGTACTCTAAATGTTTCTGGGACACAGACCCCTACCTATACCTTTGGAATTTTTAGAGTCCTTCTGAAAATTATGTTCTTAGGCATGGGGGTGCATGTCTGTAATCTCATCACTCAGGACGCTGAGGTACTGGGGAGTAACCCAGGACCTTGCAGAAGTACTGCATCACTGGGCTACTCCCTAGCTCTAATAAGTACCTTTTAAAATTAATGATTTAAATACCAACCCCCAGGGGCCAAGGAGATAGCTCAGTAAAATAAATGCTTGCCTAGCAAGCACAAGGGCCTGAGTTCAATCCCCATTTCTACCAAAAAAACCAAACAAATACCAAAAAACAAAAAACAACAATAAACAAAAAATATATATACCAACCGCTAGAAACAACTTTAGCTTTGAAATGTTAGTGAGCCTAGTTTGCTGAGATACTTCACTAAAGTACTATAAGAATATCTGTGATCACTGTTTAAGACAAAATCATAGGTGTTCAGAAATTTTAGTTTGTCACCCGTATTACTAAAGATAATGCTAAATTTCCTTAAGGTTATAGGTGCTATTTTTTCTTATCCAAATTCATGGATCTCCCAGAATTCTGTGTGATCATATTGGACATATACATACCATGAAGGCTACAGGGTGAACTCTGAACTTAAGGTTAAAGATCTTATCTCTTAGGGAAAAGGAATTATCCACATTTTTGGAGAAGCTAGCTTGTTCATGGAGAAAAGCAAGGCAGAAAAGAAATCATCATGTGCATAAAAAGAACACAAAGTCAGTGGCAGGAGATATGCACTGAGAAGTATGATAAAAGGGAAGAAGAAAAGGAGGAATTGACAGTATTAGAGCCCTGCAGCTGGTGAAAAGCTCCTCCTAAGCAGATGAATCCAGAGATTCTAAGAAGAGGATATGGAAACATATTCCAGTGTAGTCAGTGAAGGTCTTGGCACTTGGAAGAAATCCTGTACCTGTTCCCAGGAGGAAGACCCATTGTGATGGTTAGTGACACTGTACTGCGGAACATAAAGGGATTGAGATGCATGCTTTGGCAGTTTGGGAAGTGTTTGCACATTCGTCTGTTGTGCTGTATGTTGGTGTATGACAAGGGCTATCAACAGCACTCACTTCTGTGTATTCTTGTATTGACAAGCTGATTCAGATGGAAACAGGTAAAGCAGTTTATGTCCAAGACTGGTGCACCATTATTGACTTTGAGGAGATAAGCAATATGAAGCTTGGGGATACAGATAGTATTTTGATCACTTTAAATTAAAAATTCATCATCTAATAGCATCAAATTCTTTTGCTTCATGGTCAAACACATCTGATCACTTGATTCCTATTATCTGCCTTTTTAAATTTCATTTCATATCATTGGCAATGAGAATAATCAGAAATTTTTACCTACTCTTACTCTATTACTGTTAGGAAATGCCCCAATTTTGGCTTTAAAAAATATCTATAGAGCTCCCTCATTGAGGAACAAATATCAAATGCATTGGTAGGCTGAATTAGAAATTTGTAAACTACAAAATAGCAGCCATGTCTGATTCACACCTCATGGAGAACTTTGACATATGTGGCAACTTGCAAATTCTCTGTTGAAGAACATTGAAACAAACAGCAAATATTTAAATCTGAAGGAAAAAGTACACAGGATCTGATCAGTCTCCAAATATGTGAGGCACAGGAAAAGGAAGAAGGGAACTAATTGTTTTCTGGAATGAAAAGTGGTAGGTTAGCAGTGGGTGGTAGCTACAAGGAGAAACTATTTTGACTTACCCTGAAAAGTAATGGTAGCCTGTAAATGGTGTGATGAGCTCACTTGCAGAGCGGTGAGCATTTTATTCATAAACTAGTCCAACCGAAACACAATGAAACTGTTTTTGTTGTTTGTTTGTTTGTTTTGTACTCAGGACCTTGCACTTGCCAGACAGCTGCTTATGTGCTCAGCTATATCCCTGGCCCTGAAACTTTGGTCATATATTTTGTGAAAGGAATTTTCATCATGTATAGAAAGGAAGTCAAATTACAGGGCACCTAAGATAGTTTCTGTTCCCCAGGAAAGCTTTCTTGCTATTGCCCCACCCTACCCAGGATGAGCATTTCATCTGTGCTCATTGAGCAGCCTGGAGCTGCCCTGTCGCTCTGGTACCATGTGCTGTGGTCGAAACTTCTCGGTCTTCCACATGAGAGTGGCGTCTTGGTGAGTGCAGGGATTATCTTCTGTCACTTAAGGCTGTTGGGTAGGGCAGAGTCCAGCACTGAACATTACCATTCAGTGAATGTTGACCAAATGTTAAATAAATACACAAGTATACCTGACAAATCAATTGCTATAAAATTTAGCTGAAGGGAGCTAAAGCTGGAAAGTGTCATTTTGGAAAATTGCCTTGTGTGGACAAATCTCACTGTCAGAAATCATGCTTTCCTTCCCAGTGAGGAAACATTGCAGGGCCAGTGAGATAGGTCAGCAGGCTAAAGTGCCTGCTTAGGTTCGATCCTTGGCACCCATGCCATGCCAGTCCTATCCCCAGGGTGGCTGAGCCGGCTGCAAAAACAAACAAAAGGACAAAAAATATTGCAGCACCACCTACAATGTCAGATGATTCTGACGAAGAATGAAATAAAAAATAGTGAAGAGATTTCAATGTTACTTTCACTTTTTATTTAGTGAAAATTTAACTGCTTAGGATTGTAGCTCAGTGGTCTAGTGCTGACTTGGGTGATGTGAGGACCTGGCTTTGATAACTAACACCGAAAAACATAAGCAAGAGCATCAGCAAAACACCAGTGTCTATGAAAAGATCGCTTGTTATAAATATAACTAGATATATTTGGAAAAGAACAATTTTTTTTGTACTGGGGATTGAACTCAGGACCTTGTGCTTGCCGGGCAGGTACTTAAGCTACTGAGCTATCTCCCCCGACTAAAAAAAAAAAAAAAATGTTGAGTAATTTACATAGTTTCTAAGCAATCTAGCATCATGTGATCACATTCATTTCTTGGGAATCATCTAACATCATAGGTGGTTCTCCCAAAAGATCCACTTTTGCACCTATCCTATATACTATTTGTACATGGGTTATAATGCCCAAAGTTAGTTGTCAGCTCTTTCCTATCTTGCAAGATGGTGGATGCAAAACCTGAGAAGCCATACACTAAAGAGAAGAAACCCAAAGCTAAGTAGGCTTCTGCCAGTGGTACTGGTAAAAAGGGTAAGGTGACGGCAAAAAAAAAAAAAAAAAAAAGAAGCTCAAGAAGGAATGGATAGACAGTCCTGATCTGCTATGTATTCCAGAAAGGCTTTATGCAAGAGAAAGCACACAGCTACTAAATCAAAGGTTTAGAAGAACAAGGAGAAAGTTCTTGCTATGATCACAAAACCAGTCAGTTCGGACAAGAATGGAGGTACCCAGGTGGTTAAGCTTTGAAAAATGCCTAGATACTAACCTACCAAAGATGTGCCCTGAAAACTCTTGAGCCATGGCAAGAAACCCTTTAGTCAGCATGTGAGAAAACTTTGAGCTAGCATCACTCCTGGCACTATGTTGATCATCCTCACTGGGCATCACAGAGGCAAGAGAGTGGTCTTCTTGAAGCAGTTGGCCAGTGGCTCGCTACTTATGACTGGGCCTCTTAGCCTTAATCATGTTCCTCTATGAAGAACACACCAGAAATTTGTCATTGCCACCTCTACAAGAATAAGCAAAGTGAAAATCCCCAAACACCTCACTGATGCTTACTTTAAGAAAAAGAAGCTGAGGAAACCCAGACACCAGGAGGATGAGATCTTCTACACCAAGAAAGACACACCAGATTTCAGAACAGCGCAAGGTAGATCAGAAAGCTGTGGACTCAAAGATTTTTAGTAAAAATCAAAGCTGTTCCTCAGCTCTGGGGCTACCTGTGATCTGTTTTTGCTCTGACAAATGAAATTTATCTTCATAAATTATTGTTCTAAATTTCTTAGTAAGAACCTAATTAGTTAACTGATAGATTAAAAAAAATTAGTTGTCTGTGTTAACACAGACTTGCTGAAATTGCATTGGGGCTGACATCTGTGGTTCCCTGGGTAAGGAAAGGTCCCAACTTGGGTAATGCTTATAAGCTCAGGAAGCTTAATTTGAATGAAGATGTTAGTTTGCCTTAAAAATTCTATAAAAGAGCTACAAATCATAAGTATATATTCTATGTGCTGCCCTTATCAGATACAGAAGATTTATGGTCTTTTCTTAGATCTATGCTAGAACCAATGGGAAATTGCATTTGTTTACAGAGAAGGCAAAAGTTCTCATTAAGGGACAAGCAGGCTGTACATTACTTCTAGCACAGTTGGATGACAGAACTGTCTGCTGTCCTCTGACTGCAGAGTCACCCCAGATGCTTCTCGGTGTTCTTCACACGCCCAGGTCAGCATGGTGCATGGTAATGTGTACACAGCCACGAGGAGAATTACTACACTGGAAGTGGCTAGTCATGACCTCAATGGGAGTGGTTATAGGAGAAGAATGAGGGGGCTGGAGAGACAGC
This sequence comes from Ctenomys sociabilis, assembly GCA_004027165.1. Lineage (NCBI taxonomy): Eukaryota > Metazoa > Chordata > Mammalia > Rodentia > Ctenomyidae > Ctenomys > Ctenomys sociabilis. Next base: position 47,073 of record PVKA01002198.1, read on the forward strand.
TCAGTGGAATAAGTGCTTGCCTGGCAAGCACAATGTCCTGAGTTCAATCCCTGATACCACAAAATAAATAAATAATAATAGTAATAATAATAATGAGATACTATCTTCAGATGGAAAGATTTGTTTTCTTAACAACATAATTGTAACTGTGACTGAAAGTAAAGATAAATAGATCATAATATTAATATTAACGTTCTCCCATCCAAGTACTAACCAGGCCTGACCCTGCTTAGCTTCCGAGATCAGACGAGATCGGGTGTGTTCAGGGTGGTATGGCCATAGACAACATTAACTTTCTCAAGGGTGAACAGAGACAAATTCAGCTGTCACTTGGTAAACTTTCTATTATAAATAAAAGGAAAATCTTACATGTCTAGAATCCCCTACTGTATTTACATTATTGTGGTTCACAATATAGATGGTCCAGTCTGCTTATTCATATGGCTCACCTTGAATTGCTCCATCATTACAGATGGAGGAGAAAATTTCTGTGACAGCCAGACTGTGTGTGTATGTATGCATGTGTATGTGGTCCATGTAACCGTGTATGTTTGCATGTGTATATATATGGTCTGTGTGCTTATGTTTGAGGGATACTGTTAACCACACAAGTTGTGGTCTGAAGAGCCAGGATTTTAGTGTCCTGATGATTTAGGTAAACTGAAGAGTGTAAACACTATGTAGAAACTAAAGCCTTGAGCACATTGGTACTCAGGAGTTTCCACACACACAGCTGAAACAAGCGCACAATTGAATGTATTTATGGATCGCCTCCTACAAAAGCCTTTTTCCCTCTGCACCCTGCCTTCTATCCAGTTCACTGCAAATCACAGTATATACAGATGGTGGGAGACAGAATTTAATCTAGTAAAAGGATTTCCTTCCCTGCATTGTGTGTGTGTGTGTGTGTGTGTATGTGTGTATGCATGTGTGTATGTGTGTGTTCATATGCACATTTCATGGAGTGTATGGAGCATTTGCTTTTTGTCATCCAGAAGGACAATTCAATGAACAGCTTACAATAAATTCTGTGAAGAGATTGCATTCAGAGGCCAAGGCCTAGAAACACATTATACCTTTTTCTGATAAAATTCCTGAGGTTTTCACTAATATCCAAATTAGACTCCTAACTGATTGGAAGGCCTCTGAAAGTGCAGCCTGAGATGCGAGAGCATTGGGAGGTCATGGTTCCACTGCACTTGCCCTCAGGCCTTAAGTGGGCCTAACAAACCTGTGAAGCTGGCAGCTTCGCCTGTCAGAAATGCTGCCAGAAAGTCATGGAGCTGGGGGTAGCATAGTGGTAGGGTGGTAGCGTGCATAAGACCCTAGGTTCAGCCCCCAGCAGTGCCAAAAGCAAACAAAAGTTTCCCAGTACATCTTCACAGGAGACCCTTGTATTGTAGTTCTCTTTTTTTTTTTCTTTATCGGTCTAAGAATGTTCCAAGTCAGCAGATTTCCTGCTGTGGTTTGAATGTGTCCCCCAGAGTGCATCACTGGGGGGGGGGCACAGCCTGGTTGGGGGTGTCTAGTGCTTCACTGTCATGGACAGATTAGGACTCTGTACCAGATTGTCACAACCCTTGTCTCAGGAGCTGACTCAAGCCCCACTTATGGCAGTCTCCGAAAGAGCTGGAGGAAGAAAGAGAGAAAAAAAAAAAGTCTGTTGGTAATTTTTTCCAAGCAAAGCTTATCTTTGAAAAGACCAAAGGTGGGCCGCAGTCTCGACTGAAACAAGGGTTCCTGGACTGGAAATAGAGCAGGCCAGTAGCACCTTTAAACACTCCCTTGCTTTTTAAGCAGCTGAGGGATGTGAAACCTGCAGAGAGCGCAGTGAGGGCGGCCCGAAGGAGGCCCTGCAGAGGTGCTTCATTAACCCGATTAGGCAGGTGGATGGAGAGGGCCTCGCTGATAATTTACACCTTGCTAATGAAGCGTGTGACTCTTAATCTCCTCCAAACAAGACACACTCATGAAACTCTGTACAAGGAAAGGGGAAATTAATTAGGTGAAAAAACTACGAGATTATAGCAGAGGGATCCCTGCAAGGCAACTCTAACCTGGGTGGTTATTCATTTTAGTCTTTCTGAAATTAATGGCTGAGCTGTCAAGTAAGCACGTTTTGGTACCTTTTGGGCTTAAACAACAAAAGCAGCGCATCATTATGTGTCTGATTTTATATTTCATGCAATATCTTGGAAAATCTCTCTGATGAAAATGTTTGCTCTAACTTCCAGTGAATAATTTTGATAGTTCTTTAGTACAGCTACTTATACTAAGACTATATAAAAAGATTCAGTTGTATACTGCCTATATTTTAAAATGTAAAATTGTGAAGTAGCTGTAGCTAATGTAGCTAAGATTTGGAGGAATATTGTGTCTGGAAGGAAATCTTTTAAATGGTTAGTTAGAACTATTATATAAATGATATTATTGATTTAGCAAAAGAAATATAACCAGCTAATGTTAACCAAGTATTAATATATATTAAGTATTACCTAAGTCCTATAAATTTATTGACTCATCATCTACTTGACAACTCAATGAAGTAATTATTATTAGTGCATTAGTTTATGGATGAGTAAATTAAAGCCAAAGAGGTTAAAAAGTGTTTTCTTTTTTTCCCATAGTTTTATTGAAAAAAAAAAATAGCAATGAGACAGTTTCAGATCAAATTAGTAGGACAGATTCAATAATTAATACATTGCGTATTGTTTTCTTAGTGGTTATTTGTTGTACAAAATGAAGACATGTTATTCTATTTACAAACACTATTAGAGCAAATCTCTCCATTCTTTGAATTAAGAGAATGTAGCTGTACATCTATCTTAACTATTTTGAAAATACAGATACAAAATGGTCATTCATTTGTATCCCCTTTTTGTTTAGTTTTGTCATTTAAATATTATAGGTGTGTGAATTCAGCAAAATACTCCAAAATAGTCCAGTAGTCCATAATAGTATTGGGTTTTCCATATGTCTGGCAATGTCAGAAGTTGTTGACTTGAGTCTTTCATAGCTTAGCATAATAATATGGCTGTACTTCTTATACTTTGTTTTTATACTTTTCTGCTGGATGGCCAAGACCAAGACAAAACAAGACTTATGTAACAAGAAGTGTAGCTTTTGTATCTGATTATGGTCAGTCAAATCCCCTCAGGATTTATCCCGAGACTCTGCACCGCAATTTGTAGATCCTTTGTCTGCGTCAGTCATGTGGATGAGTTATAGCCATTGCTTGACCAATTTGCTCTCTGCGAAAGCCTGAGAGAATGTTCTCCCTCCGTGTGACTCTCCTCACACACACTACATCATCGACCACTTTCTTCTATGGCCCCACAATCTCCCTGATGAGAAAATTTGGGATACAACTGAGTTGCATGATGTTACAGTGCAGGTTCTCCTATGGCCTGAGTCTTAATTGACCTTGAAAGACTAAGGGCAAAATGTTGGATTTCCTTGCAGTAAGAAGTGTTTTCTTGCTTACTTGTAAATAAGCAGACCAAATCTTAAAGCCAAATATTAACTTAAATGGTCAATATTTCAAAGGATTGTTCAGTTTCTTTTCAGTCATGGACCTAGGTTCTTATACTAGTCGTAGTTATGACAAAAATAAAATCTTCATGACAAGATATACTGGCCAACTGGATTGGATTTAAATTATTTTGTCATTTGCTGGGATCTTGGACATGTCATCTTCTCTGTTTCAGGGACTTGATCTCTAAAGTGAGGCTAATGACTTCTACTTCATTAGAGTAGGTGAGTCATACCTGAGATACAGTATGCACCCCACACAGTTGGACCTCAGATTGTTCTGCTCCCTCCACACTGGACTTCATAACAGGGCCTACCCTCCCCTTCCTTCTTATACTTCATTTTATCTCCCTCTGCAGCCCTGTCTTCCTTTCCTCAATTCCTGAGGTACCTGCTGTGATTCCAAGTACTAATGGAATTTAGCTTCAATTCCCTGCAACCAATCTTGTTCCAGGTTCTGAGGAAGAAATTTAACATGCCCACCTTGAGACTGGTGCCTCTTTCTCGAACATGAGATTAGGACAATCCTGATGAGTAATGAAGTCCAAGCCATAGCACTCTCTGTAGGCCAGGGTAGGAGAACTGTGCAAAATTGAGGACAGCATTCTGAGCTGGGCTGGCTCACTAAGATGTGTCCGGTACAACAGAGAGGATAGCCATTTACTCAGCCAGTTGCCTTTCCACTTTTTCTAGTGTTTTGCTCAGAGAAAGGGGAAGCAGGTTTCAGGAAGTATTCACAGCTGCTTTGGAGATTTGCTGCAGCACAGAGACAGGCTTGGGCTTTCAGCAGCCATAGCAAGGGGTTGGTTTCCCCAAGGTCCTTGACAGCCAGCCTGTGCCAAGGTCTTCTGAGCAGAGTTTGCCTGGCCTTCTGTGCCTCTGCCCAGTAGGGCTCCGGTCTCTTGCCCTGGGGGCTTGTGTTAGCTGCTTTTCACAGCCTGCGGCCCAGACATCACATAATTTGTTTTCTTCCCTTCCTCTGTCTTGAAAGGGATATGTTGATCAACATTTGCTTGGGGAATTTTTCAGTTACGTATGGTAACACACAAACCATGGACTATCTCTCCAGTTCTGGACACTACATGCCAAGTAAGGAGTTTATGAGTTAGAGCCCACATCCCCAGTGACAAAATTCATTTTCTAATGAAATGTTTATGGAATAGGGGAAGAGAAAGCAAGCACATGTGCTGCTTATGCTAATCAGCATTTGATAAGTAGAATGCAATTTTCTCTTTAATCAACCTAGTGGCCATCATGTTCAATTAGTAATGCACTGGTGACAGTCCACACAGCACTGGAGGAGAGGAGAAGCCAAGGCTGCAGAGAGATCCCCACCACTCATTGCCACCTAGATGATTTCAGAGCTAAGGAGGAAGAATTCTGAGGGCTCTGCTTCATTTACAGTCTGTAGATACAGGAATCATGCTGCACGTATCCTAAAATTCCTTTGGGAATGAAGGCCTTCTAAAGTGAAGGTATGACAATACCGTCTCTGTTCCAACAACTTTGTAATAGCTGAACCACTGAACTAGAAAGAACTTTTCAAATGATACTTTAGGCATTGTATGTATGCTAATAGAAAAATTAGAAATGAAGCAAGTAAAAGGATGGTTTCTCATATTTTAGACCTTTAGAACTGTGACCATCGAAATGTGGTGAGTGCTGGGGGCTGGTGCTGTGTGCGTGTACTCTCTGGGGCACTTAGTCACATTCCCAAGCCACTACTCACTCTCTTAATGGTATTCCCTGAAAGTAGTCCTGAAGAACAGACCGGAGTTTTTACTTTGGTTGTTAATAAAATGTTTTGTGGGAGAAGCAGGGGCTGGGGGGCCTTGGAGTGAACGAACGGAAGTATGGGTGACTGTCAAGAGACTTCGCCGCCAAGCTGGGAACTGGGGAGATGGCCGAGACTGACCCCAAGACCATGCAGGACCTCACCTCGGTGGTGCAGACCCTCTTGCAGCAGATGCAAGATAAATTTCAGACGATGTCTGACCAGATCATTGGAAGACTGGACGATATGAGTAGTCGCCTTGACAATCTGGAGAACATTGCAGGCCTCATGACGCAGGCTGGGGTGGAGGAACTGGAAGGTGAAAACAAGCTACCTGCCACACAAAAAATGCTGAAGGCTGCTGGTAAATCGCACTGAAATCTGGAACGCCATTTTTCCAAGCCAAGCGAAGACCAAATGGCTTTTTGCACCCAACCACTATGTGTAGACAGGTTTTACATTGTAAAGCGTGCATTCTTACCACATCCTGTAGAGTTAGTTTATATAGTGATTTCCCCCACCCCCGTTTCTCAAACATGATATCTTCCTATAAAGATACACTAAAACTTTGGCAGTTCCCATTAAAAAAATGTTTTGTGCATGTTTCATAGATAGAAGTTCTCTTTCTCTCTCTCTCTCTTTTTTGATATTTTTAGGGAAGGGTCTATAGGGTGATCAGGGTCTCACTACTGGATCAAACTCATAGCGATCTACTTGTTCACAACTTCCCAAGAGCTGGGATTACAGGCGTGTGCCACCATGCCAAGTCTCAATTGCCATCTCAGCACAACTCAGGGACAGCACCCGCACAGCAGGCCAGGCATCGAACCCATGGCCCCTGCGCCTGCTTGCTGGTACTTTAATCTGCTGAACTATTTGGTTGGCCCTATAGATAAATATTCTCCAGTACCAGTTTCACAAGACATTCTCTAAAGAAATACTGAATTACGGCGAGCTAGCTCAATAGTCTGAAGCGCCTGCGTAGGCAAGCTTAGGCAGGCACAGGGGACTGCAGTCGGATCCCCAGCACCACATGCAACCTGCCACACCAGCCCCACCCTCAGGGTCAGCTGAGTTGGCAAAAAAGAAAAGAAATTCTGAATTAGCTTCGCTATCTGAATGATGCTGAATTTATAAGGCAGTAGTTGTTGTCTAACCTCGTGAATGCTAGTTCTAGATAAAAGTTGGAAATTGCTGGGCCTGGTGGTACAGGCCTGAAATCCCAGCACTTGGGAGCCCAAGGCTGGAGGCATTCTGCCTGTGTTCGAGACCAGCTTGGACTACCAGTGACTTCAAGAGTTCAGTCTAGACTATATATTGATGCTTTGTCTCAAAAAAACGAAAGAACAACAAAATCCAAAAGAATAATTTTACATAATTTTTACAATGTGTTTTTTTCTTTACATATTAAAAAATGACAATGTTATTTTTCTTAGTGTATTCTTTAACAGTTTTAAAAAGGTCAATAATACTTTTACAAGAGAGGAATTTCATGTGTAACCTCAGGTGGAAACAATAGGAGTAGCCATTCCTTTCTGTTATTATTCCATTTTCATCTGTCTCCCCATCTCCATAAGCAGTCTTTGTAATACAGGTCATGTTTTCCCTTAGGTGTCTATCAGATGGGAGATATACAGTGTCCCTTTTTTTATTTAATTTTGTTTGGAGAACGTACATGATTTTGTATAAATAAGTAATGTTATAAGTCTTAATTCATTTCAGATTTTTCCCTCCATGATGTTTTCTGTGCTCTGTCCATGTTGCCAAATGTTCTTTTTTTAAAAAAAAAAAAAAATGTGGCTTTTTTTTTTTTAAATTAATTTTAGAGAATGGTCTCCAGGGTGTTCAGAATCTCACTTCTAAATCAGACTCATAGTGATCCACATGTTTACAGCCTCCCAAGAGCTGGGATTATGGTGTGCACCACCATGCCCAGTCTTAATTGCTGTCTCAGTGTGTGCCAGGGGCAGGGCCGGCACCACAGACCTGGGGATTGAACCCCTGACCCCTGCACCTGCTTGCAGGTGCTTTAATCTGCTGAGCTATTTGACTGGCCCTCTTGTGGCTTTTGATCACTTTTGATTGTACACATTTATTATTTATACCTTCTTTACCTGTTGCACTGTTCTGTTCTATTCTCAGTATGTTGCTATAAACATCCTTTGCATGTAACTATTTGGGGACCTTTGTGAGAATTTCTCTCAGGTTCATGTCATAAATAGTGTCCAGCTTGACTCTACCGGCTTGCAGTCCCAACCAGCAATATATGAATGTTTGTAATTCCCCCCAAGACCTCAGGACTCAACATTACTTGACTTTCCAGGGATGCATTAATCTAATGGACATAAAAGGTTATTTCATTGTTGTTTTAATTTTCATAGTTGTTTTTATTAGTGCTGCCTATTTTTCCATGAATTTTTTAGCTCTCAGATTTCCATCACTGTGAATTCAAAATTTCTGGTGTTGGATATTGGGATCTTTCTATTTAAATTCCTGCTTTGTTCATGTTTCTCTTAAATTCTTCATATAGTCTTTTTTTTTTGTTTTATTTTGTGGTACTGGGCATCAAACTTATGACCTTACACTTGCCAGGCAGATGCTTATGCCCCTGTACTATCTCCCCAGCCCTTCATATAGTTCAGAAATTAGTATCTCACTGATAGCATTCAGCACAAATGTATTTTCCTATTGTGGTGTCCTTTGTCAAATAAATGTTATCCATTTTAACATTTTTGGTCAGCTTTCCTCTTATTGCTTGTGTTCTTAAGCTTTTAAAAAGCAAATCCTTTATCACACTAAGTTACAAAGACGTTTTCCAACGTATTTCTTATATTAGCTTTTTACTTTGTTTTGAACACTGAGACCTCTAATTTCCTTGGAAGTTCGCCTTTTTAGGTACTGTCTTACTTCTCTTAGTGCTGAGACGAAGTACCCAGTGCCCAAAGTAAGGAGAAGAAAGGTTTATTTAGCTCACAGTTTGTAGAGGTTCCAGACCATCCTTGGCTGGCTCCAAGGCAGGGCAGAACATGGCAGAGGGCCAACAGTGCATGGACAAAAGGACAGGCCTCCTTTTGTCCCTTGTCGTATATGCAGGTGACCTACCCTGGGGCAGGAATGCCACTCGTGTCCTTAACCCTGGCCAGAACTACAGCAAACCAACTGAGGGTGAGAAAAAATCCCGTGACTGCATGAGGCTTTGCGGGGACATCTAGAAACAAACCATACCAAGTATAAATTCCAGTTTTATTTTTCTTCATGTAATATCTCAGTTTTCTAAAAATGTATCATGTTTTAGGTAACTCATTTTTTTTCACTGGTTTGTGATGGTTTAACTAGCATAGCTGTTAAATAAATGTTATCTATTAATATAATGCTACATGTTTATTTATTTGATTTTTTTTTTTGAGATAGGTTCTGTCTCACTATGTAGTTCAGGGTGGCCTTGAACTCACTGCATAACCTAGACTGGCCTCAAACTCATTTAGATCCTATTTCTTCAGCACCGCCTCCCCTGCCCCCCATGTGCTGGGATTATATGCCAACAGGCCTGGCTTCAACTATTTATTTTTAGACTCTCTTTTTTTAACCATTGATCTATTTCTTACCCATTGGTTGTATTGCACAACTATTTTTTAATCAAGTATTATCAAGGTTTTATTGCATGTCTGAATATCTCATACTTGAATCATTCTCTTCTGCTCTACCTTTTCAAACCTATTTTAGCTGTTCATGGATGTTTATTCCTCTACATTCACACTAGGATAAGTTCATCAAAATTTTCATAACGTCTTCCTGGAATTTTGATTCCAGCTCTGGCAGTGCATACAGTAAGCCGTACTATTGGCGCCCCACCACTGATTCTTTGTGCCCCGATGACTGCTTGGTCGCTGGGGCAATGGCTTCCTCCCCAGCGTGCTGCACAGGGATTCTGGACCTGCCTATGTCTTTCCACGTGTCCCCATACTGCTCTCTGGGGATGTGGAGCTCTAGATGCCTTAGTCTCCTTTCACTTTGTGCAGCTCAAGGGTCGGAAGCTGCAGTACCCTGAGTCCTTTGCCATCTAGATGGGAACCAGATAGCTTTCATAATAGTATTTCAATAGATTTTCTCATGTGCCCTTAAAACAAATGAACACAGAAACAAGCAGCTGTTTGTAGATTTTATGAGTATTTTCTTTATAGCAACTCTATGAAATGCAGATAACGCAGATATTATCATCCTCAGAAGTTTACATGACTCCTCTAAAAATACAAAGTTAGGAGGAAGCTGAGCTGGAATCAGGATTGTTCTGTAAGAACTTCAAGTTGTTGATTTCTCTCTCTCTCTCTTTTCTGCTGAAAGTATGAAAAAAAAAAAAAAAAAGAAAGAAAGAAACATCCAGGATGTTACTGCCTGGAGAGTGGCTGTAGAGCTGTGCAGTTAACAGGCTCCAAAATGGGGCTGCTGGTTGGATCAAATGGGTTCCTCTAACAACTGAAAGATGACACCATGCCTGAGGTTTGGCGTTCCCGACTCTGAAAGAAAAGCCCACTCTTGATGGAAAGCTGCTCAGAACCTTGAGTGAGCCTGCAAAGATGAAGTAGTGCCATGGCACTGATATGCTGACAGGGTGAGAGAGAGGGACAGGGACACTGGTGAATAAAGGAAAGAATAGTACCTCTACACAAATAGCACTGTTGGGCTCAAAAAAGCATGTTTCTTAGAAATGAGGTGGGCAAATCAAGCAAAGACAGGCTCTACTATAAAAAGACAATTAACAAAAGCATTTTAAAATGTGTCTATTACTATAGTACTACAACCATGGGAGACAGGAGCCCTGGCCTTCAAAGCACTGGGAGAGCTTTGAAAATGTGGAGACAGTCAAGGAGGCATGAAGAGCGAAGGATCAGCACATCTGAGGCTGCTTAGCAGGGGGGGTAGCAGTAGAGCTGAGTGCTGGAAACTGTCTTTACTTCACTAATACCCCTATTTAACTAGGCTACGAGAAGCAAAGATGCAAAGAAGTGGTATATGGGTCAAATATTAAAATCAGCACATGCCTGTCTTCTCTTGCATTGCCTTTCATAAAATCAGCTTTCCAAAGGCATCAAATTTAGCCAGACTTAAAACAATTATGTATCTGCAAGCATGTCAGTCCTTTGGTAGGTAGGTTAATCCAGGAGTTATCCAGTTTATAGTAGGACAGGATCTCAGTGATAGTACTTACCTTTCACTATCCCCCAAAAGGGCTGGTGAGATAGATTAGCAGACTAAACAGCTGCTTGGGTAACCACAGGGACCAAGGTTCGATCCCCAATACTACATGCCCCTCCATCCCTGCCCCTGGGTGTGCCAAGCCAGCCACCAAGACCAGGTTTGGTGGTGCACACCTGCAATCCCAGCGCTGGGGAGGCTGGAAACAAGGATCGCTACAAGTCCAAGCAGTGTAGTGAGATCCTGCACCAAATACATAAAAAAAATTCCCCCTTTCTTCCTCCCATCTCTCTCTATCTGAAGATTAAACTTAGGGTCTTCACACAGAACCAAAACCCCAACCCTTTAAAATATTTTTGGTGTATTTTGAGGCAGGATTTCATGAAAGCATGTAGTTGCCAAGGCTAAGCTCAAGTTTGCAATCTTCCTGCCTCAGTCTCCCAGAGAACTGTGATTATAGGTATGTTCCACCATTCTCACCTTAAGAAGAAAATCTGTGAGTAGCTTTACAAAAAAAATGCTGAGAAATAAATTCTAGGATATGAAGAAAACAGTCTTCTTCAGTGCCAGGGAGATGGCTCAGTAGAATAAATGCTTCCCTGGCAAGCACAAGGGCCTGAGTTCAATCCCTGGTTCTGCCAAAAAAAAAAAAAAAAAAAAAAAAAAGTTTTCTTCAGAAAATACCAAAATTCAATTGAAGATATGCCAGTTATGAGTTTATTCATCTATAAGCTCGAGACCAAGATGAACATTTTTTGGCTATAGCCTGAACATATTAGATGTCTGGCCTTTAAAGTGTGGTGTAAATCTCAGAACAGGAGTTGTACAACTGTCAAGTCCTATGTTTCTCTATTCTGTTTTATTGGTAGTTAAATCTTTGATAATTTCCAAAGTGAGTGCCTAGGCTCTTATTTGTTCACAGTAGGCTGAAAAGTCTCTACAGGAGAAAGGCAACAGGGAGAAAGAAGGCACTCTGCTTGCTACTTACTTAGATCCCTAGAGTTGGACGCCTGCTTCCAGTTGGCACCTCATGGAGCACCAGGTCCTACCCACTGCCAGCATTCCAGGCACTCCCCTCCCCCAACTCCAACCCCCGCAAAGTTCCCCCAGCTGGGCCTGTGCCTAGGGCAAGCTGCCTTCCATCTTCCCCTGGCTGGGCCATCCAGGTCAACCCTCTCCTTAGCATGAGAACCCAAGGCCTCTTCCTCAGGGGACTCCCTGAGGAAGCCCTGGCTTCGTCTGACACCTTGCCCTCTGGTATCCCAAGACAGAAACCGAAGTGTTTGTCTCACCTTTGTCCTGTTAGTCCTGGAGCAGGGACCAGCATGTTGTAGATGGCCAAGTGGTTCTCAAGTGGCTCTACAAAGAAGGCAACCACGAAGGAGTCTGCCTGCATTTGAAAAACTGGACTGGAAATGGATCTCCAGAAAATGTTTTCTGTCACCTCCAGGCTCTAGAAGCAGATGATGAACCGGTGGAATAATGCAGAGAGCCTTTGTGGCTAAGAAGGGATGAGGGGAAGGATGCAGGGAAGAGGAAGTGCAAAGGACTGAGATGCAGTGTGTGTATGTACCAGTTTCACACAGATGTTTGCTGCAGCTTGCAAGCATATACTAATAAAACTGATAAAGAGCAATACATTCCTAGAACAGTGAGTTGGTTAAAGTATCTATTATGTGAACCAATCTGCATGAAGGACTGTGAAGAATCCATCTTTTAAATAACACTTTAAATAGCACTTTATTTAATAAAACATATGGTAAAAGGTCACATAAAAAATGGAGTGCGGAAGTAAACCATGTTCTAGGGCTGGCTGTTGGGGTGCACGAGGAGTGCAGTGAGCTACTCCCATGGCTACTGTGTGCCATGGGGCAGCGCGGTGTGTCCAGAGCACGCTCAGCCCCACAGAGTCCAGTGAATGATCCCATCCTGGAGCCACATGCAGCTGCTTGATCCATTATTCTGATGATGGATTTTTGATCTGTTGTTTATTTGTTGCTTTAACAGTTGCTGATGGCCCACTAGCAGCACTTGGGGGGCTGAGGCAGCAGGACTGCCCTGAGATCAAGGCCAGCCTGAGCTGCACAGTAAGGTCACAGCCTGTCTGGACTACATGGCAAGACTTTGTCTCAAAAACCCAGCCTCCCCACCCCAGCTTTCCTAGGCAGACTACACAAAGCGGCCGCTGAGGCACTATAGAAGCAGGGCTATGCAGCTTTTCAAATTGCTAAAGGCATCTGGGATCCCATTACTTAGGAAACTGAGGCAGGAGAACAATTTTGAGGCCATCCTGAACAACGTAGCAAAGCACCACTTCAGAAGAAAAAGGCTGAAGATAGAGCTCCTTGGTGGAGGACTTGTGTAGTAGGTGCAGTAGGTGTGAGGCCCTGGCTATATCCCCAGAATTTACAAAAGAAATTTCGACTGAGGAAATGGAAATTTTCTGTTAAGAAAAATAAACAGGCCATGGTGGTGCACACTTAGATTCCTAGCACAACGATTGCCATGCATTCAGGGGCAGTCTGGGATGCCTAGTGACTCTTACCTCAAACATCAAAAAACAAAAAGAAGGCATTTAGAAATGGTTATTTCTTTTTCTTTTTTTAAAGAAAAAAATAAAATTTCTTAAAAAATAGAATAACAATAGTTAACACACTGCATATTGTTATCATAATGTCTTACTAATATGCTCTAACAATGGAGGCATTTTGTCACTAATATGGTAGTTTCAGGGCTGGAAATTTGGCTCAGTGGTAGAACGCTTGCTTAACAAGCTGGAAGCCCTGGGTTCGGTCTTCAGCACCAAAAATAAAAAAAGAAGCCTCCCCTAAAAAAAATTCAACCAAAAAAATACAGTAAAAACTAATACTGTAGCTTCGAAAAAGCATCATAACAGGCCTGTATGTGTCAGCTCCGGTTTCTCGCTAACCTTGAGAGGCCTATTTTCCTGCCAACTTGTCTACGAAGCTTATCAAGGAGAGAGGATTGCTACTGCTATCTAGTGCCCATAATTAATCCTGGAGACAGTTAGGATTTAGGATCACTGATTGTGGCTGACTTCAAATTAAAAAGTCACTGTTAGCATGTGCAGCAGACACCATATGTTATAAACAAATGCTTTGGACGATGTAGAATGTCAAGATAATTCATCTGTAAACACGGGTTTTGCTTAGGTAGGTGTCTTCACTCATGCCTAGTTCTACTTTTCAAAGCTATGTCGGACACATACATATAGATGACACAACATGCTTCTGTTGGCTGTCCCCAGAAAAATGTGCAAATATAGTGCAAAGCTCAGATAACCACTCATGGAAATCATCTTTCTTTTTACGATCAAGGTGGCACAGACTAACAAAGGCAGACGCCAGCCTGATTGGTTAGTGTAATCCAATTGCTGAGTTGCGCTTCTCTCCTTGTTCCTGCCATGACTAATTTGCAGTTGCACGAAGTGTTTCTCAATGCCAGGCACATCAGTTAGAAGAGATGGGCAAGAAGGGTACTGGAGACTTAAGGAGGGGAGGGGGCATGGAGCCCAAGGTATAGCTGTAGGCAGAGGTCTTCCTTCCTGTTTACAAGGGCAGCTTTCTTACTTAAGAAAGTGAATGGGTTATTTTTCATATAAAGAGCAAACTCTGTCCACTGCCAAGTCAGTAGCTCCATTTCCTCTTGCTAATGGGGCCTCTTCTCCCCCTTGGCCCTCTTAGATAAACACTATGATGGCACCTTTGCCTTATGTGCTGGTGCTTTAAGGGAAGGCTGGGGTACTGCTCATGTATTCTCTAGCGCTGTTTATTTTCCATGGCCTTAGGGATTTTTTTTTTCCCCTACTGAAACTCTATTATATACCCCTTTTGTTGTCATGGTTGATGCCTGTTGTTTCTGCAAAAAACAATAATAGCCCTGAAGATTAGGGTTGCATTTTATGGGCCTAGCAGCCCAGCAGGACATCATATTTGTACCAAGCCTATAAATTCCTGGCATCAGGCCTCTTTACTCCTAGTAATTAATCTTTTTCATAAGTGCTGTCATGTTTAGAGGCATTTTATTAAGTGTCTGGTTTCTAAATTTTCTTTTTTCTTTCACAGTGCTGAGGATCGAACCCAGAGCCTCATGCATGCTAGGCAAGAATTCTGCCACCATGCTATGTCCCCAGCTCTGGCTTCTCAGTTTTCTGTGTGTCACTCCTTTGCTTTTTCAGCATCAAAAATGAAAACAAAACAACAAAGTTACCAAATGGATGGATCTTTTCAGTTATAGCTCTCCTTTCTCACAAAGGCAATCTAACTGCAACATCCATCATTTTCATCTTGATAAACACAGGCCTTAGTCTCCAAGTGTGAGGCATGGTCTTTTCTGGGATCCTGTACTTCATTCACAGGGCCCCTTCATTCACAGGGGAAACTTGCTACTCCCTTGTTGAAATGATTGCATGAGTTCTGAAGGTTTGCTCTCTCCCCTTGGACTTTAGCTTTTGCAGTGAGCTGACGAACCTGCAGCCTGTCCCTTCTACCTCTTGTGGGTTTGCAACCACACTGGCATATGGTGGCTGGGGGGCATGAGAGGCTCTGTGTCCTGCCCACTGCTCTGCTTGCAGTAGGGGAGGTAAAATATTTTCATTACCCTCTCCCCCAGAACATGGAAATCTTCAAAGGCAGAAGGGGTGGGAGTGGCCCTCTACCCCTGATTCCCTACCACTCCCTCTGCTTGGCTGTACATCACAAAATTGGTCTTCAGTCTCCCAACATAGTGGCACTGGAATTATTGTTGGTTTTGCTTTGAAAAATCATTTTGTATTGCAAACCCAGCGATTATTGCATGCTGCTTAAACTATATTTGTAGTCTTCGATCATGCATAAGTAGACTCAAGTTAACTGCTGATAGAATGATGATATTGTTCTCCATTTCTTTGGCTTTTTCTTCCTCTCCATCCTAAGGACTATGTACCTAAGAGCTGGCCTCCACAAGTCTCCATTACGACCCTCAATATGACTTTGTCTTTTAATTGGTTCAGGACTAATTTACATGACAAGCAACATAATTCAGTTAGAAAAATCTGTTGTGCATATGGTATGCACAATATATATTTATTGCATTTTATAAATTACTGATTATTTAAAAAAACTGAAAGACTGGATTGGCAAAGAATGCCAGAAAGAAGGAGAGAGTAGTAGTCACTGCTGATTATTGCTATTTTAAACACAGGCTGGTCTCTCCCCTTTTTTCTCCCCTTGAATTTTTCTTCAGGAGTTCCTTTCTCTCTGCCACCCCTTTCCACACCTTGAAGCCCAGCAGGAAGATACTGTACTACCATAAGTGGGGGTTGAAAATGCAGCAAAATAGGTTCTGAATAGCAGCATCAAATAAATTCAAGTGCCTTTCTAAATATATTTCAAGATTAAGTAATTAAGGATTGTAAAGCACTTGGAAAAAATAAAGTGCCATGTAAGTGCCAAATAATAAAGAGTAATCATAACAATAATACAGGGGTGAACTGCTAAGTCTTTCTTGCTTCTTTCTCTGTAAGGATTTTCATCATTTCAGATTTGGTTCCTAAATGCAACTCTTATTTCTGATGAAGAATCAGGGTTGGAAATAGTAAGAGCAGAGTGAGGAGTGTTTTTTAAAAAGGTTTATTTCTAGTGACTTAAATCAGGCTCCACCCTGCCTTCTCCTCTCCTGGTGTCCAGCCAAGGAAGAGCTGACCGTCATCCCAAAGGGTGGCCGCGGAGGAACTTGTCCACAGAGCTTCCTCCAAAAGAAACCCTGTCCCATCAGCCTCAGAAGTGCAAAGCAGGGCTACTTCTTCAACTCAGTAATAAACCTAAAGTCATAATTTTTTTTTAATGATTTGTGTCATTCTCCAATAAACTTGAGGCCAAGTGCAGTGACTCCTACTAATTCTTACTTTAGGTGGAGCAGAACACTCCCAGCCCCTGATGTTTAGTCCCTGCATTGACTTTGGCAAAATCCAAATACCCTTGGCACCTGGTCCTCCCTTTGTGTGACCTATCAAAAATGCATCTGTGTATTTTTTAAATAGGACACACAGATTAATTACTATCAGTTTATTTGCCCCTTCTCCAGTCTTTTGTAGGAAAGCTTCTTCCCTCACGCGCACGCTCGTTGCCGGCTGCGCAGAGATTTCAAGCCTCTGCATAGGCCAGCTGTGCCCCCTTGAAGGCTTTTTTTGTTCAGAGGTGTAGTGATACACTTGGAAATTGTCCTTGGTAGAAGTAGTGACTTCAGTACCTTGTCTGTACCACTTTGTGACACAGAATGGAGGACAGTGCTAGAACCGAGGAATTGCAGAAAATTGCAGATAGTTCAGTGATATTGTCTGCAATCTACAGCAAAGCACTCATGGAAGTCTTTTTTAAGAATGACTTTAAGAAATAACTTCCAGGCATATTATAATTGGTGTCATAACTAAGTAAAACTCTACCTCAAAGGAAACTATACATATGGAAACAAAAAAGGAAATGTTCAAAGATTTTTTAGTTGGAAAATAAGAAATGATTTTATCACTATCTTATAAGAATTTTTAATTCCCCAATAAATCTTGTATCTGAAACACCATGATGGTAAGATTTAATTGTTAAGAAAATACAGTTCTTTAAAGACTTTGGAGATGGCCCCAAAGCAATTCAAAAGCCAGGCTTTGGCGGCCTTGTCATTATTCATAAACATATCTACACTGATTCTGAGGTTTCTTCATGTCCATTTGATGAGAGACAGGGTTTAAAGCCCAGAAGCAGGAGTGGGAGTGTTAACAGCACCGCTGGAGTAGTGGTATCATGCAGGAGTGGGAGCGTACTCAGTGGGGGAGCGCTTGCCCAGCATGCCCAAGGCCTGGGTTTGATTGCTAGACCACAAAAACAAAACCACCACCACCACCAATAAAAGGAACCAAAAACAACCACGCCAAAACAAAACGGCAACTACTGTCACAACAACAATTTTTTTAAACTCCATGAAAGAAAGTGGAGGAGCAGAACCAAGAGGAAGGACAAAAATTTAAAACTGGGCAGAGTGTTTTGATTCCATAGTAAAAGCCTAAAAAAAATATTTCCTTGTTTAAATCTTACTCCATTGATGATTGTTTTGTGCATGTGACTTTGGTCAAATTGCTTTTCCCAGCCAAGCCTGGTGGTGCATGCCTGTGATCCTAGGTCTTGAGGAGGCTGAGGTAGGAAGATCACCGAGTTTGAGGCCTGCCTGAATTGCAAAGTGAGTCTCTGTTTCAAAAAGGCCCCCCAAACCTAAACTTATCTCTTTTAGTAATTTTTTTTACATGTCATAAGTTTTCAAAAATGTTCTGAGGACTAATAATGGTTGATTACAAAATTTTATTTTGATGTAATATCCTAATAATTTAAAATAGTCTTTGAAGCCAGGCATGGTAGCATATGCTTATAACAGCAGCATTCTAAGAGGTTGAGACAGAAAGTGCTACAAGTTCAAGTCCAAGCAACTTATCAACTCAGTGAAACTTCAAGATTTTAAACACCAAAAATTAAAAAGGGTTGAGAACATAGCTTGGTATGAAGGTCCTAGGTTCAATGCCCAGTACCACAGACTTTAGCCCTGCGAAAAAACTTTTAATTTGAAAAAAAAAAAAACAAAAAACTTCAAGAAGTATTTCATGAAGCCGTACACATCAAAGTATAGAATTATAAACTAATTATATACAGAGAAAAGTGTTATAAATATTTAGAAGTGTGGCATGGAACTCTTGTCTGGACTTTGTGGTGAGCAGAAAGAATCAATTGCAGAGATGCTGTGGGCAGCTCAAGAGCCAAAGCTGTGTTTTCCTTAGCCTAATGCTTTTGTTTGCCAGTGTGGTAGTGGGGTTTATTAACATTTGAATGGAGGCAGGAGCAAGCAGGAAATGTAGTCGCTGCAGATCTACTTCAAGCAGTCAAGGTGAAAGAGTAAAAATAGAAAAATAATTCTGAAAATGTGTAACACTTTCATGTTTCCTGGAGAAACGAGATTTGAGAAAGCCTTTATCAAGATAAAGTAGGCAAAGCAGAGCCGCAGGCAGTGGAGTAAGGGCACACCCATAGTAAGTACCGGAGGGCCCAGTCACATAGAATAGTTCTTCAGGCAGAGCAGTGTTCTCCAGTGTCAGCGCTGCTTTCATTAAAGCACCTAGAATTTGTCAGTAACAAAATCAGCAGATTGTAGATCGAAGGAGCAAAACAATTAGTGATTTAATCCAGACCCAATACACTTACTTCTTTGTTGGCCTCCTTTCTCCTCTTTCAAACACAAAAACCCCCAGTCAATTTTAATTAGGACAACTGGAAACATCATTAACCCTTGCCGTTTCTGTGGGTGGAGACCTGAGTGCTCCGTGTGTCCGGAGCCCTCTGTGCGCCTCCTCTGCTGAGCACCGTCCTCCTAGCCCACGCCAACACCTAGGCACTTTCCAGAGTGCTATCAGGGTGTGGTGCTGAAGGCCCCCTGGCAGAGCCTGCAAGGGGTCCCAAACAGATTGTGTAACTGTTGCACAACCCATGTGTACACGTGTGTCACTAATTTAATTTTAATTTTACTGTATGCATTTGTGTAAGATCCTGCAGCTGTCATGTGCTCATCATCTGTCACTGAACTATCACTAAGCCATGCTGGGCTAAGACAGGATTATAAACGATGAACTGCCATGTGCTCTAAATCTTCTTATTTGCCTAGCTTGGAAGGTATGCCCTGTAAAATTTGATTGGCAGTGTGCGCTACGCTGGCCATTGACTTTGGAAGACCTCTTCGGTTGGGTCTTTGAGCGTCTCTCAGTGGCCACATTGACCGTCACCTGCTGATTCCTGCACTTGCCTGACCTCCAACCTCCACCTGTCTCTCCCCCACTTACTTGGCTGGTAGCTCGGGGGCTGCCGAGCAGGCCCTGTCACTCTGGTGGCACGTGCAGTATATAGGGCATATGGCTGACTGGTTGTATGCAGAAGAGGATAACCGAAGCCAAGCAGACCCAGCACTGTTATTACAGCAGATGGGGGAAGCGTGGCATTCAATATTTAGACAGATGCCACCTCCTTATTCCACCTGTCTGGAAGTTGGACATCGTACAGAACGAATGTCTGCCTAATGATGAAGGAAACAAAGGGCACATTTATGAAGCACAGCAGAGCAGCGTATGTACTGAGCACGCACAAGATAATTGTTGGCCCTAACAATCAGCGTAAACTGCTGCTGGTCAGAACCACAGATACATGCACGCAGTGACAGTAGGAGCAAGGAACTGCTGCTTGGCACCAGCTGCCGTGCTCTTTAGTTTGGATGAAGGGGCAGTAGACACAACTCAGAGTTTCTGTGAGTGCCCGGAAGAATTTGAGTTTCTCAAATGATAGCCCATTCTCCTTGTCAAAAGCCTTGTGTCATTTTCTTTCTTTTTTTGCGTATTTCTTGAAAATTCAGTCTTTTATTTTCTCATCTGGGAATAGTTTCTAACCAGGCAGAAAAGAAAGAAATTATGTTTGTAACTGCTACTATTTTGATGTGTTTGGCTTCAAAGTGAATGTATTTTTTCTCTCTAAATTCGTAATACTGATGATTCTGAACAATAGAGATTTAGATGTAGGTAGAAATAAAATCTAGTGAGGTTTGTCCTGAGAGAGTGTGGAGTTTTTTTTTTTTCCTGATCATACTTGGGTCTTTTGTGTATTTTAATTTGTAAATTGTTTTATCCTCTCATAGTTTAATCTTTTTTGTCAATACTTTGTATAAGGCTGCTTCTATTTTATCAGTAATCAGCAGGTGGGAATAAGTATGCACAGTTTGTGAATTGCTTATAGATTTCTTACAAGACTAGGAGTTGACTAGCTTGTTAAGAAGCAAAATAATCTTCAATTCTGTGCATCTACCATTTATTTATTATAACTATAGGTGCAAGATAAAAACCTTCTTTAACAGGGAAATAGTAAATAGAATACCCCCAAGCCAAAAATGTTGGAGGCAGTAAGTTACAAAAAGCAAGCAAAGGTTGAAATTTTTTGAAGCCAGGTGACTTGGTTTAGAATGGGCCTGAGCGGCCCATTTTTAAAAGATTTCCTGCTACCTGCTACCAGGATTGTTGCTGATCTGAAAAACCCAGAATTGTTGTGTTTCAGAATGCTACCCACCAACTATCCTAGCAGAGGAAATAACTGAGAAACACTTGAAACCAGGAACTTTTTATTTTGTTTTTGTTCAGGTCTAATTTTTTTTTTTTTTTTTTTTTTGTGGGGGGAGCATTCTTTTCAGTTCATTTTTCTTCAGCGATTATTTCACATTAAAACCCCATCTGACGAAAGGCATATGGAAGGGAAGAGAGGTCATCCTAATTGAACGACCTAGGACTCGTGAGGTTAATTACTGATATTAGCGCTGCTGTTCTTCAGCTTCTTGCCCTCAAGAAGCCTCTAGCTTCCAAATGACCTGGCTCCAACAAAGAGACTCTCTTTAGCCCATTAACTAATTGATAAAAATGTGCTTGTTTAGAATGAGTCTAATTAAATCACCGAGCCTTACAATTACTAGTCCATGTGGTAGCTGTTGGGAGATGGGTAACCTCAGCTGGCATTGTAGGGGAATAAAAGAAAAATAAAAGGCAGCTTAACTAAGATCATTTTGAAAGCTGTTCATTTGAAGACAAAGTACACATTTGCCTGAAATGTCTACATTTGCTACTTCAAATGCATCCCCTTTCCAGAGCAGCACAATCTCTGAAAAAGAAAATAGTCGTTTTCTTTCTTCTTTTTTTAAGAGCGGGCGTGCTTCACTTTGCCTAATAAAGTTATGAGAGCCTGGGGAGTTTTTTCTACATTAGCATTAAGCTAAATTCCTTTGGAGCTTGGGACACTGAGGTTTGTCCAGTGAGCTTTCACTTAAGGGCTAGCAAAGATCTTGAACAATGGACATTTATAAACTTAGAGTGGGCTCTAGAACTTCTTGCTCTAGCCTGAGTCCATTGTCACTGACTGGGCTGCAGTGATCCCCACCATGACTTGAGAGAAGGCTGGGGCCCAGCCGGGCCCGGTGACGGCATGGTCATGCCAACTCCACAGCAGCAGGCTGGGCAGAGCATGATCCAGCGGGGAGCACCTCTCCCAGCTGTGACACCTGACCCTGTGGAAATGTGTGGAGGCTCCTGAAGTGAGAACAGCACATAGACAGTATACTTCTCTGCAAAGTTGGAAGACATTTATTAATCAAAGAAATTTAGTAATTTCTGGCATAGAAATTTTCAAAGGGGAAAATAATTTCTAAAAACTTCTGATTTTCTCCATTTATTAAACATACTATACAAGGGTTAATTTATCCTGATTTCTTAGAAAAATCATCCTGATGTAAGACCCTCTTTAAATAGGTACTGCAATAGATTAGAAAGAAATCCGGTGAAAACTTCTGATTTCTATACAGTAGCGGGTTATGAAAATAGGACTGGTTTCCTGAGTGAGCACTCTCCTTCCGATGTTGTTGCCTTTGCTAGTAGTTCTGAGAGGTGTCTGCTTGCTACTCTTAGGAACAGTCAGAGAGCGATGACTGTTATTTTCAAAGTTTTTTTTTTTTTTTTTTTTGCGGAACTGGGGATTGAACTCAGGCCTTTGCGCTTGCCAGGGAAGCACTTATTCTACTGAGCCATCTCCCCAGCTCTAAGTTTTTGTGATGGTGAAAGGTGACTATAAATATCATATATCAGTTTTCTGTAGGTATATTTGTTGCCAGAGACATTAATATTGATAAGCAATATACTCAGCACTGATATGAACCTCCACACTGATAAAACCCAGCAAAAAGCGTTGGAAGCACACTCTCTATTTTCATCATTTGCTCCTATTCTGTGAGGGAAGGTATTTCCTTTCTGATTATCCTGTCATTCAACTCATGCTAATTAGTTAGTGCAGCAGAACTTTAGCAGACAATTTGGTTGCAGGTGTGTTCAGACCAGGGGAGATTTAATTACTTGCTAATTGCCTGGTGTCCAAGGTAACATAATATTACAGTTGCAAATGCTGTGGTATTCATGCATCCTTAAGGAGTACAGCATGGCTGAGCCCCTGTGTCCAGAGACTCCTGGAGGACACTGTTGGCACTGCTACAAGAGTATCTAAGGGTGGCAGATCCAGTCTTTTGTATTCATGACTGAACACCCCCTGGCTGGCAGAGGCCGAGAGATGTAGTAGATAGTCAGTGAATAGTTATTGGCAAATATAAGCCAACTATGGGTTATCTGAGCTTAGACAGGAAAGCTGTAACTTACAGAGGTAGAAACAACAGTGGAGGAAAAAGGAAGAAAACTAACATTCAAGTTACATGTGAAACAAATCACAACCACCCATCCCCAGAACCTTCCTTTGGCACCTTGGTTGGATGAATTCATCCAACCAAGGGAGGGAAGACACCTGGCTTTTTATGTCTATCGTTTCTAACCTTTGACCTTCTTTTTAGAGGTCACTCTGAAGTCCATGTTGTGATTGTTGTCACATCTATGGCCGAGGCCTGTGGTTTTCATTTCTCTACATGGGCAACTTGGATCTGTTCTCTGGTCATGGATTCTGGCCTTACCCCTGGCAGCCACCGGCCATAAGCAGGATCTTATCAGACACGTCTATGACTCAGGATGATGTCCTGCTGGGACATCAACTTAAAGACCTCATGGAACATCAGCTCCTGTATTGCCGTCCCTGCGCCACCACTTGGGATCTGATTCTGGGATCTGGTTCTTTCACCTTCCTACTCATCTTGCTAGGGCCGGGCCCCTTCCTTTAAAAAAAAACTGATGCCGAAAGCTAACTTCAGCAGTTAATTTTGTTTGGTGGTGCGGGGGATGAATCTAGGATCTCATGCATACTAGGAAATTACTGTACCACTGAGCTTCACTCCTAGCCCAGAAATAAACATTTCACTTATCCCGGAACTCTCTGCCTTATAAACTGTGGGGCAGAGACTGTCAGAAGATATCTGGGAATCTGTTTCCTCTTCTTGCTGGTTATTCAGCTAGTCTACATTTCCAGTTTCCACTGCACTATGTGTGACCATGTTCTGCAAACACAACTGAATTCTAGACAAGTAAATATGAATAATTTGGTTCAAAAAATCTGGGAGTATTTCAGGGTAGCATCCATTTTTCTCCATGGTTTCCCCATTCTGGGTGACTGGACAGGGAACATTCAAGGTGACTTTGGAAATCATTTTTGAAGCTGGAAGAACTTTTGTCAGCCTGCCTAAGTAGCCATAAGAATGTACACCTCACCCCAACCCCCATGGCCTAAGACATGCCTGGAGCACTGCGAGATAAAGAAGGAAATTGCTGCTTGCTTGTTAGGAAGCTAGCATTATCCTAATTAACATAAGCTAGGTTTCTGCCGTGGCCTAAAAGGCATGGCCCACTGAAGAAGGAATGCTGAAAGCCACCAGGCAGAGGGAGCAAGAGCCGCACAAGACCTCTTCGCCCTGCCTTTCCCATTCCAGGATTGGCTTCCTTGTCACAGATGTCCAGGATTTTGATATTTGGCAGAAATTAAAATGATAGCCGGGCGTAGCGGCGCATGCCCATAATCCCAGCACTCGGGAGGCTGAGGATGGTTGTGAGTTCGAGACCAGCCTGAGCTACAAAGTGAGTTTAAGGCCAGCCTGAACTGCATAGTGAGACCCTGTCTCAAAAAGCCAAAAAAAAAAAATTAAAATGATGCCTCGCCCACCAATTTATTAATTTATTATGTGGGCTTTATTTGTGTGGATCTCAGCCCAAGGAGTCCTCAACTAGGAAATTAAACCACTGGACTAAAGGATGTTACTCCCCTTGGCACAAGGCACAATGCACATCATGTATAAGGAAAGCATAACCAGGTGTGATAATGCCTGCCTATAATCTCAGCTATTGGGAGCCCAAAGCAGGAGGATTGTGAGTTCAAGGCCAGGCTAGGCTACATAACGAGTACAGGTGTCCTGGGCATACTTTGTCTCCAAAGCAAATAAGAAAGGAAGGAAGGAAGAACGAAAGGGAGGAAAAAAAGCGAGGAAGAAGAGGGAGTGAGGAAAGAAGGAAAAAGAAAACCACACACAAGAGTACTTAAATCGCTAACTATCGTGCTATTTCCTGCTGTGGGTTTGTTTGTTTGTTCATCTAGACATTGATGCTGTCATCTTTCTGTCTGGCTTGGACGAGGGCTGCTGGCATTACGTGTCAGGGAGGGGAGGTACTCCTCAGAAAGGCCCACCAGGATGCTCAGTCTTACCTTGTCATCATCAATTAACTATGGGGAGGGGATTTGATTTTGTCAGAATGTATGATATATATATATTGATTTATGATGGCAAACTTTGAAAGCCCTTCAGTTGCTTTGGAGAATAAAAGAAACAATAAATTTTGAGTTAAATAGATTTTTTAAAATTAATGAGCCCATTCTTGTATTCACTACTACATATTTTAGAATTTACACTTCACTCCCCAGAGAAGCAGATGCACGTCGTCCCTTCTCAGTCCTGGTGAGCCCCCTTTTCAGTCTGTGGTGTTAACGGAGAGCTCAGTTTGGGTGGGCTTTGGGTTTCTCCTCACACTTCCTGAGCGGGGCTGGAGCTTCTCCATCTTCTCAGAGAGCACCCAAGGTTAATGCAGCAACTGAATTAGAACCTGAAAGCTTGATGTAACTGCCCATATAAGGCTCATTCTCTATGACAGCAGAGCTGAGGAGCATTGACTGAAGCCAGGAAGGGGCTTTGCATCAGGCAGACAGGAGGTACGCAAAGATAATGACCAGCCCGAGCTCCAGGGTCTCACTTGTGGGCCAGTGTGTGCTGTATGTACTATACATTGATTATGGTAGTAAAGGGATTATAAATCATATTGGGCATTTTGCATATTATTCAAATCCAACAGATGGTAAATTGGCAGGTCCTGGCAAAGAGAAAATGCAACATTAACTCAAGTGGGCTGATAAAAATTATCATAAACCATTTTAGAATATCCCTTAACCACAAAGCTCAATGATTAAATCAGACACCTCTTAGCTATCCTTCAATGGTCATTTCATGTTCTGTAATTCCCAAAGACCTTTTTAATCTAAAGTTGAGAGGCTATGACTTCACCTTTCCTGTACCGAAGCCTGTAACACTAATAGGAAGAATCCTTTGGTCTGAACTTGGAAAATATATAGCTGGCAAACAATATCATGATAATTATTTTTCCAAGTGGTACAGCCTACAAGACACTTCTGTCTGATTCAAGGCTGGGTTTTTGTGGTATAGATACACTCAGCAGAGCACTAGTGAGGTGAGTGGATGGATGCCAGGTGACAATCTCTCTGGTTGGAAACCCTCCAAGAATTGGATACCAATAGTTGGTGCTGACTAAAAGGCAGGGAGAAGCTGGGATGCAGGTATATGACTTCTTAAAGGTCATGTAACAGATGAGGAGCTACCTAAGACTGTGGACTGAGCAGAGTGCCCCAAGGGCCACTGGCAGAAGCCCAAGTGTGTGTTGTTATAGACCAGAACACAGGATGTGCACGGTGAGTCTGATGGCCTGTGTACACTGCATCAAGAGCATCCCAGTCTCTCCATTAATGTCAGTAAGTGTTTCTTAACATTGCCTATGAACGTGGAACAAGAAAAAAAAAAAAGAGACTGGAAACCTGCTGACTAGATTAAGATTTCACATTCCAATTTTGTTTCTTATCCTAAACCTGCTGACTAGGAGCTAGTGGGCCTCGTAGTATATACTAGGAAGTACTCTACAGTTGAGCCACACTATAGACAGTGGAGGTTCAACTTGTTTCTTTTTTCCCCCACCCTGCCTTTCTTTTACAAAATTTTAATTTTTGAGACAGAGTCTCACCAAGTTGCCAAGCCTGGAAATTTTCCTCAGCCTTACAAAGCCCTGGAATTATAGATATGTGCTGCTACCATGCCCACCTCAGAGTTTTTTTAATTGAAGTGAATTAAAACTAGTTTTAGAAATCATGAGGTGACCAGGAGAGCCATAAAAATTATAAAAGTCAGACTCGGAACTAGTCTTGTGGAGCCTTACCCTCTCCAAGTACATCCAGCCCTTGAGTCATAGTTTTCAACTGTAGTGGAAGCTTAGCAACATCTCTTCAGGTCTCCTCTGAATCATGGTGGCAGCATGGAAGAAAGATAGGGCTGTGTTGGACATGCCCACCATTGTCCATGCTATGACCCTGTGATCCACCACAGTGACCTAAGCAAGTGCACAGTGTCACACACACACACACATACACACACACACATGCTCCTGTGTTATACCCGTCTCGCCTGTCTCTTCTTCACCATGACTAGCACTCACTATTCATAAGCACCCATCTATGCTGAGCATTGCTATAGGGAATTTTACTCAATTAGTATTGGTCATAATGCTCCTCTAAACCCTATAAAATTGTCCTATTTCCATTTTTACATGGAGGCTCAGAGAGGTTTCATGACTTTTTCGAGGACACAGAGACAAGTCAGCAGCCAGGGCTGGGTTTGGACCCACGTTGGATTCTGCTATGCCGCACTGTCTTCGCTTAGGAGAGGATGCATACTTTGCCTGCTAGTTGTGGAGTTTCCTTTGTTGCCAGCACTTTCAGTCAAGGTGGAGCTAGGTTTTCCTATGGAAGGTATTTTGGAGCATTTTTATTGCCATAAATTCAGCACAGCCCATGCTTCTCTCACACCCCAAATTGCTTCCTGCAGTCACTTGAGCTCTGGGGAGAAAAGAAACTGAAAATTCTGTGCTGCGCAACTCTCCCAGGAGAAAGCATCGTGCTGATTTTATACAGGCCGAAAGCTCAGGAGTATTTTATGTGGATTTTCTCAACTGGTGACTTCAACCTTTTTGCATTTGGCACTGATTAGGGACTCTCCAGGGGCCTCCTGCTCCATGGAGCCTCCTCCAAGACACTGCAGTCTAGTCAGGAGGCAAAAGAGACACACAAAGTAAGCAATTAGAGAAAAGGGAAGTGTCAAATTGTGTGGCATCACTGCTGGAAGTAAAGTACTGTTGTTTCGAGGAGGAAATGCTTTCCTGGGAGGGGGTCTGGGGGACATTAGTGGGCCTGTTCTGAGACTTGTTGCGTGCAGGAGACGAGGATCTTCTAGATTCAAGCTTCTGGGAAGAGCAGTAATCTAGAATCAGAGCTTGGGGATCATCAGGACTGGGGAAGGAGGATCTCAAGTTCTGACAGGGACAGTATTAAGGGAAAAAGCATAAATAATGTCCTGAGGGTTTAGATCTAGAAAGACACAGGATTAAGGAGTATCTACCTACAGTCAGAGGACCAGGAGGAGGAAGTACCAGGGAGGTCCTCCCACTGCAGAAGCAAGAAGTGTGTCCATGCTAGGAGCAGGCTGCAGCGTCAGGGGCTTCAGAGAGGCTGAGCATGATGAGGATGTATCTGGCGGCTGGAGGCTGAGGAGGAGCCTGTGGACTTGTCAGAGGACAGGGGCCTTGGAACGCTACAGCCTCAGTGCTCACCTTGACCTTCTCCATGGCCAGAGGCGTGTGAGCTACTGGATTTGCCAGCTTGTAAGGCATTCAGTGATAGGGCAATTTACATAGGAACAGCGAATTTATACTCTGTTTGAACATGCTTGATATCCCCATTGTAGAAGAGTGTGAGGTGTTCAGAGATGGCCCTGGAGAGCACAGGGATGCCAAAGGGAATGGCGATGTGAGACGCTCTTCTTCCTCAGTGGGCAGAAGGGCAAGGCCCGTCTGCTCTGTCACTCAGCCCTTCTGAGAAACAACTACATCTTCTGCAAGTGTTCCCACAACTTCGGCTACCAACAGCAGACCGAGTGGGTATATTAGGAATAATCATGATCTTACAAAGCAGAACTTCTTTATGTCCTAGGTGACAGCTTAAATCACATGTGTCCTGTCCTCAGCCTCTTTGCAGTATACAGACTTTCAAATGAAAATAAGGAAAGTTGCAGGGTACAGAGAGTTCCACTGGGCTGTTGGATGGAAGGCAGATGGAAATAGCCTCTTTGCTGGGCCTACTACACATGTAAATCAAAACTTTTTCAGCAAACTAATTCATGTTAGAAAGACCAATCTAAAAAAATAAATGTGTGCTAGGGCTGAGGAGATGGTTCAGTGGAATAAGTGCTTCCCTGAGTTTAATCCCTGGGTCCACCAAAAAAAAAAAAAAAAAAAAGATAAAAAATTAAATTAAATTAAATTAAAAAAATAAAAAGTAAATGTGTGCTAGATTACAGTGCCAAGAATTTGCCAAAATGTACACATCTTAGGGTTTTAAGATGTTTTATCTAAATTGTTTCTTACTTACCTACTCTGCAGAAGTAAGGATGACACACACACACACACACACACACGCACACACACAATGCAGTCATGACCCAGATGTGGCCAGGGGGGATCTTCGTACCAAAGTGTCACAGCCACAGGAGGTTTGGAATCTGCCAGTCCCTGCCCTCTGACGCTGACACACATACCACCTTCATTACAATCGTGACAAATACACCTCATCCCGAGCCCGATCCTTTCACAAATATTTGCTAATGTAATGAATAAGAGCCCCAAATTGAAATGACCCGACCGTGGAAATAAATACACAACAGCTGTCAGAACTGCTGGTACAAATTCCAAAGGGTGGTTCGTCTTCAGGGCGCACCCACAAAGCCTTAGAGAAGGAGTGCTTTGGAAGAGTAAATGTGGGATGTTCACACTGCTTTCCCCTCTACCAGAGAGCAAGAATCTAGCTGTTGATTCAACTGATTAAAACCCACTGAAACAGAGTTCTGGGTAGCGAGGAGCCAGCCTGTGCTCCCCTGTAATCCACACGGCTCTTCCCCAGGCATCAAGGCACAGTGGGTCCCACACAGGTGCCCCGCAGATTGGGCCACTCCCGAGGACTGCGAAATTCCACTCCGAGTGTAGCAGCTTGCCGGAAACTTCATCAGTGTTGCTTTGCTTCTGTTTCCTAATTTGAAAAGTTTTGCAGGCTACTTGTCCCTCTTACCTTCAGACCTGCTCAGGAAGAGATTTTAAGTCCAAGAATGAGAATTACCCAGCATTTATTAACTGTCACCTGTGGGATCTACATATGGATTTTACGCTTCAGGGATATTCATCCCATTTGGAAGATGTATTTTAATGTATACACTCAAAATAATTCATGAGCAACTCAACCTGGAGTGAGATATTTTGGATGTGGCTATAAGTACAACAGGAATTCAGAAAGCAATAGGACTAGCTGCCCGTGACTCAGGGTGAATAGTTCCTGAAGCTGCAGGGTTTGCGTGGAGTGGCTCAGTTAATTCTCAAAGTAACTTTATGAGGCAGGCAAAATGGAATCACAAAGAAATGAAGAGACTGGCTGGTAAGTGTGAGTCTTCACCAGGATCTCTTGGACCTGAGGACCCTGTGCTCCCAGCCATGGCACACTGTGTGACCCTCAGTCACTGATCTCCACCTCCGCCCCTTCCCTGTGCAGCTCTTTGGTTTCTTAATTGGGTCAGGAGTATTTCCCCGATTGAGTGCTTTGTTCTGGTAGAGGCAGTGGCAGGGTGAGAGTGGCTTAGGGAGGCCTCACAATATAGAGGTATGGTCCTGCCATCCCTGTGTTCAAAGCACCTCACAATATTAACCAGATGATGTTTTCTGATGACTGTGGGGAGACAGCTTTTATAGGTGAGTGGCTCTCTGTGCCCCTTGAGTCTGTGCTTCATGACCAGCACTGACAGGTTCAGGGTAATTCAGAAGCAGAGGAGAACACAGCACCTTAATTGGTCACTGCCATGAATCTGCACTCCAGGGACAGATAGCACAACCAGAGGTAATAGCTTACACACATATTCTTGAGCTGCGCGATAGATGGAAAAGGGTCCCAGATGGATTGGGCAGGGGCTTAGTTCCGGGATTATGACGAGACAGTGGGTAATTATTGAGTGGCAGGGCCTCTGCTCTGATTAGTATCTGCAAGCTTGCTCTCCTCCTTCAGAGGAGAGCATTGATAAAGATAAACCATGCTGCTCCATGTCCTTCCTGCAGAACAAAACAGCACATTTCAATCTAACAGGATCAGGCCTCCACTTCGATCACAATCTGTTACCTAGATGTCTTTGCAAATTAATCAGCCCTGCTTGTTTAGCTCCAGTCAGTTTATGCTCCTAAATTAATAAATGTACTAGGAACAGCAGAACACATAATTAAATTCTATGGTTTAATCTCTACATAATAATTTTGACCCCAGTCTGGGCTCCCCGTTCTAGCCAGTAGAATACAGAACCACAGCTTTCCTTGGGTCATCAACGAGCTACCCATCCTCTAGGTGAACTGTGCCGCTCTCACCACTGGGGAAATCTTACCAGAGAAACTCAAAAGACAATCCAAATATCATGCTCTGAAATGGAAGCAGAGGGCACATGGGCTAAGCAGTTGGTGTCTTGGGTTCTTTAAAACAGGCACTTTTGTGGCACAAAACACAAACAGCACAAAACAAAAAACCCAATATGCTTGTCTCAAAAACAAAGGATTCATGCTTCAGTGTCCTGTGGGGTGCAAAAACAACACTACACCCAAAGGCTGGGAGCTCTCTTTTAGAACTTAGAAACTACCTAAGGGTGGGTGCCCTCTTAAGGCTGGCATGTCTGTTTTACTTAGAGGTCCTCGAGCTGATACCCACCTTGGAGTGCTCTGACACCCAGCCAGAGTGGAAGCTCAGGCAAGATCGTGAATTTGGATTTTCCTCAAGTTATTAAATTTTTTTGTTTCTTTTTGTAGGGTAACTATCCGTGGTTCTATTAGGAATATTGAAAATGTTTTCTATTTATTTTGTGAAGACTCTTACCTACTGCGGTGCCAGGGATCAAAAGCAAGGTTTGGCTCACATTGTAGGCAAGTGCTCCGTAACTCAGCTACACCCTGAGCTGAGCCTCATATTTATCCCTTCACATTAATCTTTAAAAGCTGGTTATTTACAAAGCATGATGGTTTGCACATGTAACTCCAGAACTCTGGGAGGCTGAAGTAGGAGAACCATGAGTCTGACCCCAGCCTGAGTAATTTAGCAAGATCCTTTCTCAAAATAAAAAAAGGACCAGAGACATAGCTCAGAGCAAGGGTCCTGGGTTCAATCCCCAATACTGCAAATAATAATAAAAGCTGGTTATTTTAGTGTTAGCAGAACAGATATAGAAAAAAAAATATTTAGTCATTGTGGACTGTCACCTTTGATTTGGGTGGCATTATCTGTCTTCATGTAAAGGTTTTCATGCTGGCTACCTGCTAATACCATGTCCTTAACTTCTAGAGGCAATTCAGCCAGACAAGCTAGCATCAGTGGGATGTGTGCTGAGCTAGAAGTGGGGAGACAGGAGCGTAAGACTGCACCCTGCCACCACCCAGTGATGACCTGGGTGTCATAGCTGGTATCCAGATGTTCTCCAAAGCGTTGAGTGGTCCTAGGTGGAACTTTTTGGAGATGGCTAGATCTGGGGTATGTGATGCTGAGATTGATTTAAAGTAAAATGCAGAGCCTGCCAAATAGCTCAGTGGATTAAAGCATCTGCAAGCAGGTGCTGGGGGTTCGATCCCTGGTCCTGTCTTGCCAACCCCGCCCCTGGGGTGCACTGAGATGGCAATTGAGACTGGGCATGGTGGTGCACACCTGTAATCCCAGCTCTTGGGAGGCTGTAAACAGGCAGATCACTATGAGTCTGATCTAGTAGTGAGACCCTGAACACCCTATAGAACACCCGAACACCTTCCTTAAAATACAAAAAAAAAAAAAATAATAATAAAGAAGTGCAATGCTATGATTAAGGATGTGAGGGAGGGTAGCAAGAGACAGAAGCAGGATGCTGTTGGTGCTGCTTGGTGCTTGTGCTTTGCTCCTTGCTTCTTTTGCTGCCTTCTGGCACCTTGCACTGTTTCTTCTCTGTGACGCCTCTCTGTATCTCACCTTGCTGTAGATCCAGCCAACTATAAGGTGAAACCTCTATGAACTGGGAGTTAAATAATTCTTTCCTCCTTTAATTTTAAGTGTCAGTTATTTTTGTCTCAACAGTGAAAAAGTAGCCAAGGCACTGGGTGCAGTGCTTACTTTGTGTGGCTCAGCTTTCTCAGCTGAGAAATGAGAAGGTTGGAGCAGTTCACCTCTGAGACCAAAATGCAGGCAGTTATGGGGATAGTGCTCACCAAAGAGATTTTTGTTTTCTTTCCATAATTAGGGGATTTCAGGAAAAACTGGTAGAGCTTAGTTTTTAGTTTTTAACCTGAATTTATATACATTTCTCCCACTTAATTGTGTGTCTGTTAGCATAGGCTTGATGTTTCTACTAGATAACCTGCAATTAAAGTATTTGGTCAAATATTCAGCGGAGTGGGATTCTCCTTCAGCCCTACAAAGAAGGGGAGCCCATGCAGATATATGGTGGGGGCCTAAGCCAATGGTGGTGAACCTATGGCATGCATGGTATTTGTTTCCTTTTAAGACAAAGGATGTTAATGTATGTGTTGTTTTTTCTAAGCTTAAATCTCAGTAATCAGGTTTAATTGAAGTGCTGGCAGTTTATGATAACTAAGTGGGTTTGGGTTTGTACAGTCTCTGAAAAGCTCCCCATCCTTGGCCTATGAGTAGGAGATGGATTGTGCATAATTTGAGAGTGTGTGATATATGGGTTACCGAAGTTTGACCTAGAATGAACAGATTTCATTTGAAAAACTAAGTTGGTCTTGTCGCAAAAGAACTCCAATATAAATGAAATGTGGGGAATGCGGCTGTGGGTAAGATGCTAAAATACGAATGACTTCTGAAAAAAAAACTGAGGAATGCTTGAAAGAAAGGTTTTAACCTGAAATTAATTCAAATATTATTTGATGTTTATTTGAGTAAATACTCCATCCAGTTATACAGGAACGATTTTGTCTTGGCACTCTAAATTAGAAATAGCTGGTGGGGAAGTAAGGTTTAATTTATTTACTTTCTTGTTCTCTTATGAAGAAAGTGAGGGATTTAAGAAATTAATTTTTGCAATAATTCATAGCTGCTCATATGAAATTAGTTCATATTGTGGTTCCACTTTAAGTCTTTTCTAAAAGCACCATCAATATCATTTAATATGTGAAATTCCCTGAGGGAAATCTATTAAAGTGTCCCGTATGTCATCTGTGTGAATAGCAAATGAATTAATTATATGACTGGCGCAATTACAAGGAATAGCTAATGAAGTCATAATGACCAGACCCTGGTGGTTAATTTTCACAGTGCAGTGAGAGGCAAATGTGGCAACAGGTCCCCAAAGAAGGTCAGGAGCTCTGTGCACGTACCTTGGAGGCTCGGGTGGTGCAGGAACTGTTCAGGCAGAGCCTTCCTTGGAGGAGGAGTGGCTGTGGCTCAAGCTGACCAGCAGCCTGGCCCTCAGTCCAGCTCATCTGCACCCCCAGGGGAACCAGCTTCTCAGTTGGGGTATGGCTGCAGGAAGAGATGGTGGAAACCCACAGTTTCAGTAGTACTTCGGTTTTTCATTTATGGCAGATCAATTAAAAGTAAGCGAGCAAAGTAAAATAAAGAAGAGTAGGGGCCAGGGAGACAGCTCAGTAGAATAAGCATTTGCCTGGCAAGCACAGGGTTCTGAGGTCAATCCCTGGTAACACAAAAAGAAGAAGAAGAAGAAGAAGAAGAAGAAGAAGAAGAAGAAGAAGAAGAAGAAGAAGAAGAAGAAGAAGAAGAAGAAGAAGAAGAAGAAGAAGAAGAAGAAGAAGAAGAAGAAGAAGAAGAAGAAGAAAAAGAAGGAGGAGGAGGAAGAAGAAGAGGAGGTGGAGGAGGAGGAAGAAGAAGAAGAGCTAGACTATGGCTCAGTGCTAGAGTGCCTGCCCAGGGTCCCCAGACTCTGGGTTCACTCTCCAGTGAAACTGGAACAAAGAAGAATAACAAGTGAGCAGCACGCCCGAGGCAGCCGAGGCAGGCTGCGCCTAGCCCGCTGGGCTTGAGCTCACTTTCTCCTATGAAAGCAGAAAGTACACTGGATGACCTCTGAGACTGCAGTTCTGCATGTCATGATGGGTTTGTATCTCACAGCTGTGGAAAGTGCTGTAACAGGGTAAAGCAGTTCTGACTGTTCTGTTTTCTACTAGCTGGTTGGGAAGTACAAGGCATTTGCTTACATTATTGAGGGAAACAAATCAGTAATATAGGAAAAGTATTAAAGCTCCTTGTATGGAGGCCAGAGAGAAAATTCAGCGTGGCGATATATGTTGGTATCCAGCTATTTGTTCAGAAATTCATCTTCTTAAAACACACACACACACACACACACACACACACACACACACACAGGGAGAGATGGCGAAAACCCAGTTTGAGCAGTGGCTTGGTTTTCATTCATGCAAGCTCAATTAAAAGTAAGCAAACACAGTGAAGCAAAGTAAGCCACCTGTGAGTTTGGGTCACAAACCCTAGTGCTGTATTCTTACCAAATGAGAGGCCTATTTGTCTGCTCTGAAAGTAATCAGGGCAGGAAGGGAGCTTGAGTTGCACCCAGAGGAAGCTTTGTCTGGGCCTGTGGGTTCATGGCAAGCCTTTCTTCCTGAGGGCACACTTTTGATAAGCACAAAACCCAGAGGGCAGTCTTGGAGCAAGGGAAGTTTGGAACAGCAAGCTCGCCGTGCAGAACCCCCAGCAGATCCGATTCGAGCACCACTGCCCTGCTTCATGTCCATGAATGTTGTTATTCACCTCTTTGGATGGGAATTAGCTAATATCTGTCAAAATAACAATGGCAGGATCCAAAATACACAGAAAACTAAGTACTTTTCTACCTAGGGTATTTTGATAGTGGCTTATCTGTAAAATCGACATTTCTATTTTTTTTTTTTTAAAGTTTTAAATCCATGTCCATCCAGGTCAGTCCTAGCTGTCCATCTCTGATTGGTTCACCACTTGTGAGTGTCAAGGTGCCCTCCAGTAGGAAGCCTCTTTTAAAGACATTTGCTGAGCACAACCTCCAGGGACAAGGTTCTCATGCACTGTTCTTATGTCGTCCTAATGGCCTACTGTGTGCCAAGCACTGGACTCGGTGCTGCAGATGTGGTATCCTAGTGAGACCTGTAGGATAGTGGGAGAGCCAGACCATTGAATGGGGGCTTATAGATGAGCATACTGTGCTGCACCTAAGGGCGAGCCAGGGGCCACGTAAGCCCAAGTACCACACCTATCCTTAGCTAGGCCAAGAGGGTGCTTGACAGTGCTTCCTGGAGGAACCTGGGTTGGGAACGGAGATCTACTGAATGAGTCAGAGACTGAGGGCAGACAAGAGAGGGGAGTGTGTGCTGCCGCTGGAGCAGCAGGAGCAAAACCCTGGTGTTGGCCCGGCAGTGACAGCTGGCACGTTCTGAGTGTTTGGTGCTCTCCGTGTACACGAAACTCTCCTAAACAGGGTAGGTATGTTCCTGCAACTCCATGAAGCCAGCACTGCTGGTATCCCTGTGTTACATAGGTCCATGATGTAGAAGCGCTCTGAGCTCTAGAAAGCCATGGAGAGTTTATGTGCACAAGGTCTTCAGCCAGTGCAGTGTTTAGAAGATCTAAGATTCAAGTGCAGGTGGTATGCTCTAGGACCACCATGGAAAACACCTCCAGGAGGGACTAAAGGGGCTCGGTGTGGTCAGAGTGCAGCAGGGTGAGCCAGGCCCCTCAGCAGAGGTTAGCAGCCAGGTTGTGAGGGTTCTGTCATAGGCAGTGCTCCTTTTCCCTTGAGCACTGGAAAATTAATTCAAGCATAGAAAGATGAGGAAAGATAATAGTTTGTGCTCTGAATACACTTTGAAGAAGCTGATTTTCTTTTTTTGGTAAATCTCTTGTTTAAATTTTTCTGCACTAAATATAGGATTTTTTAATATAAAACATAGTATAACATAGTTTATTAAACTTGAGTAAATTTTACGTAATGATTTCATAATGACAACGAATAATCATAATGATAGTGTCTAGTTTGCATTAACTCTGCTGGTCCTGTAAGCGGTTTTTGAAAAATTCCAAATCTCACAATTTGTATCTTTTTTTTTTTTTTCTTCTGGTAGCGGTGCTACCGTTGAGTCCTGGCCCTCTCCCGGCTAGTCCAGGGCCCTGCTGTAGAAGCACTCCAGATGGACATTGATTCTGCCCCTTCAGCTGCCTGGGCCCACTGACGGTGCGGGTGGGCGGCGTGGAAGCTGCCCGAGCGAGCGGGAGGAAGCCAGGTCCCAGAGGCTGTGCCCTGCTGGCCGTGGGGACTCTGGCCCTCCTCTCTGCTGCTGGCTACTGCAGCGTGGGCAGCTGTGTTCAAGGCCCCAGCCCTGCGGCCAGCTGACCCATGTGCCAAAAAAAAGAAGCCCGTCCTCCGTTTACATTGCGCGTCCGGGAATTTTGTTACAGTGGTGGAAAGCTGACTACCGCGCCGGGCTTCTCACTGCACTGCACCCCCAGGAGCTGGAGCGCCAGGCTTGAGGACCACTCCACAGTTGTTGGCTGCTAAGCCCAGAGAGGGGAAAGCTGTCCTTCCAGTAGGGGCGATCTGGTGTCCCACACAGAGAGATAAAGACAGTGCAATGCTGAGAGTCGCCACTGGACCATCTGATCTCACTTTATGAAGGTGTATCAGGTTTTAGAAATAAAGCATGAACAGAGAGAACCTAATACAAGATGTAACAAAAATTATAGGCTGGATTTGAATATTATGTGAAGGAATAAAAATATATTGAATTAACTTTTGTAAGAACAACAGAAGTATGCTCTAAAGAGAAAAGTAAGTAGATGGGGGAGATAGCTCAGCGGTCTAAGCACCTGCCTGGCAAGAGCAAGGAATCAAGTTTGATCACCAGTGCCACATGCCATGCCGGCTCCATGGCGTGCCAGCCACTGAAACCGGGCATGGTGACACATGCCAGTAATCCCAGCACTGGGGAGGCTGACACAGGAGGGTTGCCCTGTATCAAATACATAAATAAATGTTTAAAAGATTTTTTTTAAATGAAGAGAAAAGTAAAAATTTAAGTGACTTAACTCACTCTTAAGGTCTGAATCTACTTCAATAAAATGGGACTAGTGTCTTACCTATATTATGGGCTGTCCGTAAGCTAGGAGATCTTTTGCAGTCCCTGCATCTAACATCTGTGAACCAGTCCAGCTTTACTGAATGCTCAGTATAACATTAATGGGATGAACAAACATCCGGGTCCCTCAGCCTGGCACAGTGGTATACCTGTAGGGCAGACGGATCTCAAGTTTGAGCCCAGCCTATGCGATTTAGTGGCTTCATAAGACTATCTCAAGATAGAAAATAAAAATGGGCTGGAGGTGTAGCTCAGTGCAGAGGCCCTCATCCTTAGCACTGTAAAAGGAAAGATAAAACAGGCAGGTGTAGCTTAAGTTAGGTATAATTAAGTTAAGGAGAGAGCAAGGAACTGAAGTAATGACAAAAATGAGTGTCACCATGTATGGAGCTCATCTGCACCAGTCACCACACCCCATCTTCTGCATGAAGGGTCTTGCTCCATCCTGATAGTTCTAATGTTAGAGGGGCCCAGTGTCTGCTTCACACTGCATAGCTGTTTTGTGAATCTGGCACTGGGGTCAAAGCTGAGCTTGCTCGCTCTGTGGCTCATGCATTTAAGTGAGCCACAGGAGACAGTGCCACATATGAGCACACACCATGCAAGGGTAAACAGAAAGCTACGGAAGTCTGATTAGCGATGAAGAGGGAGACTCATACAATGGTTTATTTATTTTACATTTGTATTTTTGGAGGTAGGGTTTCACTGTGTAGCGCAGGCTGGTCTTAAACTCCCTATGTTGCCCAAACTGGACATGAACTTGCAGCAATCTTTTTGACTCAGCCTTGTGAGTTCTGAGATTACAAAGTGTGTCACCATACCCAGCTTTCATAAAAGGGTTTTAGAGAACTATGAAGAAGGCAAACTTAATTTATGCTTCAACTATACAATCTTTTGGTGTGTGATTGTCACTCATTAGATTATTACAATTTAGTTTTGGAGAAAAATTTCTAATCCCAGGCACCTTAAATTTGTCTCTGTATCAACTTTTTCATTTTTTCCCATAAAATTAAGAAACCAGACAGAATATCATTTCCATACGTGAGCTCATCGGCCTTGATACTAGAGATTGAACCCAGCACCTCCACACTACATCCTCAGGCTTTATATTTTCCTTCAAGACAGGCCCTTCTGTCGGCTAGATGTGGTGGTGTGTGCCCGGAATCCCATCACTCCAGGAAGCTAAGGCAGGAGGGACAGCAAGTGTGAGCCCAGCCTGAGCAACTTAGAAAGGGCATTCAGTCAGTTCCTGTCAAAGTATGGAGCTACAGAAGCCATTTCATGCATGAACTTACAGTTCTATAGAAAAAGTTCCTGGAAGTTGAATTGCTGGGTCAAAGTGTGAAAAAGCTATATCCCCAAATTGCTTCCTGAAAGGTTGCACGAACTTAAATGCCCCACCTGGGGAAGGCGATGTCTTCTCCATACCAGTCTTTTCTTCTGCGCTAGTCTGATAGGTAAAAGCAGTGTCTCAGTATAGTTTTAACTTGCCTTTCTCTTCCTATGTGATGTTGAGAGTGAGAAGATACTCTAAGGTCTTGGGAGGCAAAGCACTTAGCAGTCACTAATGTGCACCATTTGAAGGATTATGCAAGACATGTACAGTCACACTAATGTGTTCTGGCACGTCAAGCCTTTAAAAAGAAAAATATGGTAAAAAGCAACCCCTATCACGCACTAAAGTAAAGCCACAAATTAAAAGCAAAAGATGAAGACTCAAGTTATCAAACTTATGTTTCCTCATCTTGCTGCTCAGATTTTCCTAGGTGGGTAGAAAAACCTTCAAAGAGTAGGAGGGAGAAGCTTGATAATTAACTGCCAGGCTGTCATCTCAGGCAGATCTTTGACCAATTTTTGCTTGGAAGGTCTAGGGAAAAGACCTTACTTTCCTTCATAAGGGTCTCAGAATCACTTTAAAGTCCAAAGCAAATCCAAAGTGCTCATTATTAGGCCTTCTGTTTTGTAATTGCTCTGGGAACTCCCTGAGAGAGGACATAAGGCCCTGGATGGGCACTGGTTTGACTTCTAGAGAATGTAACAGGTGGTTGAGAACTAGACTCACAGAGCTGCTTTGAGGACCCAAACTCCAGAGCTGCCTTGGGATACCCTAGATGTTCAGGTAGCAAGCCAGCTGGATTAGGGAACAATAAATTCAGGACTAGCATAAGTCCTGAATTCAGGACTTCCTTCAGTCTTCCTTAAAAAAGAATCTACAGGGCTGGAGAGATAACTCTGTGACACAAGCAAGGACAAGGTCATGAGTTTGATCCCTGGTACTACCCCCCAAAGAAGAAGAATCTACAAGGAGTTACCCCCAAGCTGAGGATATCACTCAGTTGCTGATCACTGGCCTAGAATAGACAAAGCCTTGGGTTCAAAACTCAGCATTACAGAGAAGCAAACAAGCCTTAGCCCTGTGAGGTATTCTTCTACAAAGCCTACATTAGTTTATTGGATGTTAGCACGAGTAATTGAAAAGTTAGAATGTGTTTAATCCTTCAAAAAATGTCTGAATGTTAGCTTTAGCTTTACCACCTCTGTTTTCATCAGGAATGTCATCTAATTGCCAATAAATCCATTGATCTTTAATTCTTGAAGTAAAATCAAACAGCAATTTGGAGACATTTCCATACATATGAATGCACATTAGCACACTGGCTTCCTTCACAGGTGGAGCTAGTGTTGCTAGTAGCCCTGTTTTCCCTAGGAGAAAGCTGAGGGAGGCATAAGAGAGATAAAGAATCAGAGCTAAGGGCCATGAGATAGCTCAGCAGACTAAGCACCTGCTGAGGCAAACTCAGGGGCTGGCCCTTGATCCCTGGCATCATATGCCACACCAGCCCAGGCATGGTGGTGCACACCTATAATCCCAGTGCTGGGGCGGCTAAAAACAAGAGGATCACTGAGTTTGATCTGTGTAGTAAAATTTGTACCAAATACATTTAAAATTAAGAGTCAGAGCTGAAATGTCAACCTATTTTATCATGTTAGCTCCTTATACACTCTGAGGTCCTGACCCTCACTATTTAAAGTATATGAACTGGGCTGGGATAGTTCAGGGATAGAATGTATGCCTAGAATACTTGAGGTTCTGGATTTGGACAGCGGTATCCCAAATAAATACACAAAGAAATAACATGTGAATTAATTCAATACAAACAGCAGGCTGTGTTAGCACAGGCATCCCCAGCACTTAGAAAATGAGGTA
Organism: Ctenomys sociabilis; assembly: GCA_004027165.1. Lineage (NCBI taxonomy): Eukaryota > Metazoa > Chordata > Mammalia > Rodentia > Ctenomyidae > Ctenomys > Ctenomys sociabilis. The sequence continues at coordinate 87,831 of PVKA01002198.1, forward strand.
GGAGAATTGTGTGTGTGAGGCCAAAATGGGCTACAAAATAAGTTCAAGGTCACCCTGAACCCTAGTGAGACCCTGTCTCAAGCAAACACCTCACAAATATTTATTGAACACCTACTTTGTGTCAGCATCATTTAAAGTACCGAGGTTACAGTAGGAACAAAACTGGTGTCACAAAGCAGTGGGAAAGAACAATAACAACAAAACTACATGTCAGGTAGTGATTTCTTGTGTAATTTTTATCATTCAAACTACTTTCCTTTTAAGTATGAAAGAAGGAATTATTACTAATTACTCTGGCACAAAAGATAGAAGTTAGGATTGTCCTGAGCAAAGGTGGACATCTAGGTGAAGACAAATAAAGCTAATAAAGCCATTGAGCATGGTGGCAAGAAACAAGAGTGAGGAGGGTGGATTCTTGCTGAGTTGCCCTTGGAATTTGCAGTCATCTTTGGAGGCCACCTCAATGTCTGCAGGCCAAGCTTTCCCAACTTGGGAGCTACTCTGAGTGGCCCAATGCCTACATCCTTCAGGAACCTAAGGGCTCTGCCTGTAGATACATTGTTTCTGTAGAGGAACATGCCTGGCCCCAAAGCCCAGCCCCCTCCCCCTAGAGTCCCCCAGAGTGCAGTCTGTGTCCTTGGGGTGTCATCCCTGTGACTGAGTCCACCTTCCCATCCTGCACTCTTTCAGTCAACCCTCATGAGCAAGTACTATTGGAATGTGTTCCTTCCTTTGTACACAGTGAAAAGAATAGTATTTCTACCTGTCTGGTCCAGTCAGTAGAAAGGTAAGTCATAGCTCTTAGTGCTGAAAGTTCTTGAAGATAATATTTGACTGGGTTCAAGTTCTTCAGGAGGGATGTTAAATACTATCCCTTGCAACAACTTATAGAATGAACTTACAGAAGCCAGTGAATAGGATGGGCATGCTTGGGGTTGGCAGTGCCAGCCTTCGCCAGCCATTCTGCAGAACTTCCACAGAGCTGCACCCACAGCTGGAAAGGGACTTTTCTGAGTAGCATCTCACAAGTGATCTGGTTAAAAACAAAAAATAAGTGAGGTCATGTGTATTAGTCTCTTTGCCCAAAGCTGAGTGTTGCCTTCCTTTTTCCAAGTTGGAACAAACTGGTAGGCCATTAGTCCTTACCTGTAAAGGCCTGCAACAATTGGGCAAGATAGCAGCTTTTACTCATGTCCACCAGCTGCCTTTTCTTTCTAAACATGCATACCTCGCAGGTTCCTCCTTCTGGAGTAGCCACCCTCAAATTCCTACTGGAGCTGAATCGCCAGAGAGGAAATGCTAGAGTAGAAAGGTTGTTTGCCAGTAGGAAAGAGCCACACACAAGTGACTGGCATAAAAAGGTGAATCAGGAGCAGGCTCCGGGCAGCCCACTGGGTGGAGAGTGAGTTTGCTGACCCAGCCTCTCCCTACCCAGGGCCTGTTTATCCAACAGGTTCTTTTTCTCAGTCATTAGGAGGTGATAGTGTGTCTCACATATGAAATTCATATCATTTGTGTTTGGCCTCCTTTGTCATTCTAAAGGTTGCAAGCGGCACTATTTTAAAATTAATTTGCTGGGTATTCTATCTGTAAGGAGCAGGAGGAAGCAAGCCTGGTCCGAGTATTTATCAGACACATGCCGCCCATCTGCCAGAGCTAGGTCGAGGAGGATTTGCTGCTAATCCTGCAGACCCATCTGTAGGGTGTTCAAAATGCTGACCAGGAAGCTAGACAAGATGAGGTTTATTTAATTAGAAAAACAGCTCTGGAGGTTACTAGAAATCACTCGGAAGAAGAAAGGGCTTTGGAGCAAACACTGTCTCTCCTGTGGAGTGCGAGGGGGCCAAACCAGGGAGGACACACAGTTGCTTTGTGTTGAGTTTGAGGTGGTTGTTTGGATTTTAAAATGTGGCCTGGACAGAAGGGCGCCTTCTCCTTGGTTATGTGTAAATCAGAACCAGTGCTTCTTGGACAATTCCACCAGGAGCTGGTGCAGGAGAGGTGACAAGAAGCCATGGAAGTGCCCTGGGCTTACACGTGGGTGCAGATGGAGGATGACTGAGGCACCTGTCAAGGCCAGAGCTGCCCAAGGTGGGCCCTGCATCCTGGCACTCTTGCCACCTGCTCAAAGCCGAACAGAGCATGGGTGAACCCTATTTCTTACACTTTTGTCTTCCTCAAAATTCCCTACAAAATTCTTGTAACTGGGGCTGATTGCCATTTGAGATCCAGTTTTTGAGCGAAGGGAAACAACAAAATTGCATTAAAAATTTCCCCCAATGGGGGAAAAATGACATCTGTTCAAAACAAAATAACCAGCAACGGCACATTCCCTTTTTAGTATAAAAATATTATTAGCATAATTGGTTCCTGCAGGGCTCCCTTTTGGGACAACTGGGCAGGGAGAACGGTGTGCCTTCCCTCGCTTCTGACTGTTATTTCATGGCAATAGAAAGCATGACAATTTCCATTGCAGTACGTCTAGATAAACGGCTCCCTTTTTGCCTAGAGCTCTCTGAAATGATGTCCCTGTTGCTTCCCAGATTCCTGGACACTGCTCACCAAGGGATCGCATTTTCGAAGGGTTTTGTCCTTTAGGGTTTTGTCCAGGGTCCAATAGCTTGCTTGGGAGTAGGTATCCACTAAAAGCAACTGTTTGCTAGAAAGAACACAACATTTATTTTAGGAATTGCCAGCCATCCAGAGGAGCATGATGTTCTGGCCCAAGTGCCACATGCCCTCTGCTTCTCCTTCGCAGCGGGACATGAGTGGGCTCTCTGTAGCATCCATCTTTCCCATTCTCCTTCCACCTTAGAATTTCTCAGCAACTGTCTCTTCTTCCGTTTTGAGAGTTCTGACTGCTAAAAGATGCCAGTAATCCTGGGAAGGTTAAGAGCACGGTCCCTTAGCTGTTGAAACTTGACAACGCGAAGATGTCCAGAGTATGGAGAGGAAATTCAGAGGTGTTCTGTCGTGCCCGTGTGCCCATCAACATTTTCACAAGCTGGAATGAGTGACCATCTGTTTCAGGGGGAAAGCAAGTGGTCGATGGAGCTTTGAGGAGTTCTGCAGAATGCATGGACATTGACTTGCTTATGCTTCCTGTTTGTTACCCCCAGCACCTTACTCTGGAATGTTAAGAAAAAAGAAAAGAGAAAAGAAAAGGAAACTGGTCTGTGAAACGGATATGGCAGGCTCCGCCATGAACTGATGTGGGTACATCAGTGGTGTGGCTTGGCTCCTGGATTTTAGGTCGTGAATCTCAGCACTATGATTGTGGACAATTGCCTAGATAACCTGCAACTATTGCCACAGGGCTGGTGACCCAAGGCTGAGGCGACCTTCAGCACATGGAGAGCAGAGCTTGCGCTAGTACCCAACCCAGCAGCTTCCCACAGACCCCATAGAAGAGCAGTTCTCTGTCCTTAAAGTGAACCAGTACTATAATGCCAGTGGGGATGTGGTGGAAGAGGAGAATTTCTGCACCTACTAAGAATGTCACTGCCTGCCCTACATGGCCATCAAGAGGCAGTTTTATCTCCCTGTACTCCCACCCTATCCTGAACAGTCTGTTGTTGTCTGCTTTTGAAATCCTTTTCTCTTTCTCTCTTCTCTAAATAATGATGGGGCTAAGTTATACCCAAAGCTCACCCTGAAAAATACTTCCTCAGTACTTTACAGAAAACACCAAACAAAATTGTCATTTTAAAAGAGGTGTATGTTTTTTTCCTTTTAGAATGTAAGCTCCTCGTGAGCAGGGACAATGTTTTCTGTATGTTCCATTGTGCCTAGTACACTGTAAATGCTCAATAAATACTGATGATGGGAGGCAGTGAGTCTTCATGACAAGGGTGAGAAACTGAGCTCCCAAACACTGTTTTGTTGCTTGTTTTATTATCTCAAAATTGAATTGGGAAATATCAGCCCTTTTGGACAATTGTCCCAAATACTAGCATTCAAATAAAAGTGCAATGAAGGTCTTGGGGTCTTTATTTCCAGGACGAAAGATCTCATCTGTTTGGGACATAATGAATCTTGGCTCATAGCACTTTTACTTTATTGATACTTCTTGATTCAGGCCATTTAGGTGAAGTAATCACTTTTATAGCTAAGATGGGTTCTCATTTGAGTAAATTATAAATAAAACCTGAAAAAAAGGAAGAAGCAGCTTCTGGAGTTCCACAGCTGTGGGTGCTTACACTGTGGCTGCTGGTGTAGCAGAAGGGCTGACCTACCCACAAGAAGCACTGTCAGGAGAGGAAGCGTCTGCCATAGGAGCTTGAGCCAGAACAATGGTGGACAGGAGAGCTGCCAGGCTGCAGGCTTCCAGCTTCTCCATGGACACAGCAGAGGAGACTGGCAGTTGAATCTCAAGGTGCTGAAGAAGCCAGTGTCTGATCTAGAACAGCTGCCATGAAACTCTTTAAAGCACACAGTCTTCGGGGACAGGACCCCTTCAGTGTTAATCTAATCTCTAGCACAGACAAGGGGAGGTTCCCCAGGAGGTTGTCGTTATTTATATGTTAATATGTTTGTAAACTCATGTAACAGTATTTTTTCTTTGTTGCTGTTGTTGTTGGAGGGGAAGGGGATGGTTAGAAATCATGAAAAAAATTACTTTCTATATTACTGTATCTGTTATACTTTTCAAGTTTTAGGGGAAAAAGAAACAAGAACAAAAACTTCAAAATTTCTTGAAATCAAGCGGTAACATTGCTTCATATGTCTAATCTTTCATAACTATATCTATTCTTCTGAGCAACAGATTTGATGATAAAAATAGATAATATATCAACCATTATTAATCAAATATTAGGGGTTGGGGAGATAGCTCAGTAGAATAAGTGCTTGCCTGGCAAGCACAAGGGCCTGAGTTCAATCCCCAGTTCCACAAATAAATAAATAAATAAATAAAAATAAAAGAAAGAAAGAAAATTAATCAACTATTCTTGTTTTGAAAATCTATAGCATATGTATTGTTGTATGTTACCCTGTTTCTGATCTTCGTTCTTGTTTTTGACTTTTGTTTTTACTTTTCAAACTAAAATAAAATTATAATAAAAAAGAGAAAAAAAAATCACTTGCTTTAATCCTCAAGTGGCAAAGTTGACCTTATGTCTAGAAACTCAGCCTAGCTTCTGTCCTGGGCACTGGAACCCCATGGGGTGGCCTGCACAGGTTGTGTCTGAAAGGGCATTAAAAGGTGGAATCCTAGAAAGAAAGAAAGAGAGAGAGAGAAGGGAAGGAGAGGGAGGGAGGGAGGGAAAGAGGAAAGAAGGAAGGAAGGAAGGAAGGAAGGAAGGAAGGAAGGAAGGAAGGAAGGAAGGAAGGAAGGAAGGAAGGAAAAAGAAAACCAAATTGAAAAGCTCTTTAGTATTTGAAAGTAAAATTTAATTCTGTACAAGAAAAACCTTCTGGCCGGTTGCATGTTTTCTGCTTCCCCTGTTGAAACATACTTTGTTACACTTCAGAGTTGTAGAAGAGAGTGTTCATTTTGGTGAACAAAAAAGAGAAATGTTGGATCTCCAATGGTTCATGACTTATTTTAGACTTTAAAATTCCAAATGCCTTTGAAAACTGGTTATAAGAAATGTTATATTTAAACCAGGCATGTTGATGCAGACCTGTAATCCCAGCACTAGGATGGGAAAGCCAGAGGAGGGAGTGTCCCAGGCCAGCTGGGGCTACATCCCAAGTTCAAGGCCAGCCTGGATTACATAGTGACACCCTGTGTCAAAAAGCAAAACAACAACAAAAAGAAGAACATAATGTGAAATAGAAACATGACATTGAACACTAGACTAATGGATCTTTGGAAATATATTTTCAACTTTATTGTATTGTTATTGTTATCATTACCATCATCTTCATTATTGTTTGTTTGTTTTGAGACAGAGTCTCTCTGTGCCATCCAGGCTAGTCTCGAGCCCTCAGCAATCCTCAGCCTGCCAAGTGCTGGGATAGCAGGTGTGCACTACACCCAGCTCTTACACTTTAATTTTTTTATAGTAAGTATCTATCTTTAGCAGAGGTTAAAAAAAAAAAGAGTACCTGGGTGTGCAAAATAGTGTGGGCAACTCCTAGCAGTAATAAAAACCGTCAAGCTGGAGAGTAGCTCAGTGCTCTCAGAACCTGTAGCCTTAGGGCAGAGGAGACCTTATCTCCTCTCACTCTTGGGTCCTTGTCACCCATTGCCTCAGTGCTCCATAGTGGATTCCAAGCAAGTTATTCCTTTCCATTACCTTGCCTTTAAGAACTTTTTTTTCTCTTACTTTTGTGTTTGCTGCCTTTTTTGTGGTTATTTCTGCTTCTTGCTGTTGATAATACTCAGACCTTCATTAGGGGATAGATCATCTGTCCATGCATGCATTTATTCGTTGATTCTGGAGTACCAGTCAGCAGCTCTTGAATCAGGCTGCTCAGGTTCACATTTAAACCCGCTAGGCCACAGCTGTGTGTGCCTGCTTGCTTGTTCCTTTTCAGACCTCACCGAAGAGCCCAGATGACACTGTAATGGTACTTACCTCACTGGTTTATTGTGAGGATGAGACATGACCTTGCACATGAAGTACTTAGCTTGAGGATGAGAGTATTATGTAGGTCACCCATGAATGGTTAAAAACCCTAGTCCTCCCACAAACACTCATTAAGATGTACTGATGCAGGCCCAGTGCTAGCTGAGATTAATGTAGACTGAACAACAGACTCAGTGTTTTGCTTTCCTGGGGCACTCATCTACTCAGTAAAACCTGTTATCTTTCCTAGAACACAGTAGAGCCCATTGGCAGCATTTAATTAACACCTCTTTGCGTCTGGCCATTCCTTCTACCAACAGTAATCATCACAAAGCTATCAACAACCAGCTCAAACAGCACAGGCACACACACAGTGCTGTTTCCTGCCAGCTACCCCTCCAAGCACTGTACCCTTGTGAACTGGTTTACCCCTTTCTGTATCACTTTAAGAAGGGGCTGTTCTCTCTTGCCTTTTACGAATGAGCAAAGTGAGATACAGGGAGGGCAGTTAATTTGTCCTGGATCACACAGGTTTATGGCATGTGGCCTCCGGGCAGTGGCTAAGGCTGACTCTTATTCTCAAGTGCTTGGGAAGAGTATGCCCTCCTGCTGTGTCCTTTAGGACCCTCTCAAAGTTCCCCTTCCTCATGAAAAGTCTTGCCTGACATTATTTGTACAACAGTTCTGCAACTTCTGACCCTTATTGGTTTTGTAGATGGTTTGATCAAGTCCATGTTTAACCACTTCTCTTTAACTAGATTCAAGTTTATCAAAAAGAAATGGCATCTTTCTATATACATGGTGGCCAATTGGCATTCTGTATGGTGTGTGTGTATTTAATTTATTTTGTTTTTTTTGAGACACCGTCTTGCTATGTGGCCCAGTCTGGCCTTCTATCCATAGAGATCCACTTGTCTCACCCTCCCAATTGTTAGGAATGAACCTCCATGCCTGGCCATGGTGTGCATTTAGGACTTTCCTTGGCGAATAATTCAAGCCTTCTTGGTAACAGAGTCTATCAGTGGCTCAGGATTTTTTGTTTTTGATCTTTTTTTTTTTTCAGACCTGGAGATTGAACTCAGGCCCTTCTGCTTGCCAAGGAAGTGCTTATTCCACTGAGCCATCTCCCTGGCCAGTGGCTCAGTTTTTGTGAAGTATCTACACTAGAGCCAGGCTGTTATTGGTATGGAGATATAGTAGTAGGTAGTGAAGATCAGTATGATGCCCAAAATACTTCTAGCCTGTTGAGGGAGGCAAACACACAGCCAGCCTCTGAGCAGGTATATGAAGGAGGATGCATAGAACTGTGATAATCTAAGACATGTGAGATAGATTCAGTCACAGGAAGTGGGCATCCTGGGAAAAGGGCTGCATCAGCTGTGACCCAAAGGATGAGCAGAATCTTCCCAGGTGAGGGGCGGGAGTAAGGTTGGGAGTGAAGGCTGTGTGGCAGGAGAAACAAGCTGGGTGCAAGGAGTAGGAAGGTTAGAGAGTGACCAGGAGTGTGGCGTGGGATGAGTCTGCAGCACTTGGTCCAAATTTGTATTTATCTGAAGACCAAGAGAGACTGTTGAAGGATTTCAAGTGGGGAAAGAAGGTGGTATCTTGGATTGGATGGTGGTATAGAAAGAGTGAAGTGGGTGGATATGAGGGACAGCTAGGAAGTACAGTGTTTTATGCGAACTAGGGAAGAACCATTATTTATTGAACTCATATATCTGGCACTAGTCTCAGGGCTTTGCAAGTAGTGATTCTTTAAGTACACAGAGCAGTGCTACAAGGAAGCAAATTTATCCTCCCCAACCTACAAACAAGAAGATGGGGCTGTGGGAGAGCTGAGAGCTGGGTCTAGGCAATAAGTTCAAGCCCTTCTGAGCTCTCACCTCAGTTCTCTCTGTGAGTTCTGCTCTCCATGTTGCAAAGGTGAATGGTGATGCCTCTCACTCAGACGGAAACAGTGGGGCAGAGAAATCAGCAGAAAGGCCGGAGGGTGACATGGACATGCTGAATTTGAGTTTAAATGCAGTCAAATCCAAATTCATCTGACAGGCCTCACTTAACACCTCTCTGATCTTCAGATTTTTGCTCAAACGTTACCTTCTCACCCTAGGGATGTAGACTGGTGTAAAAAAATGTGTTCAGTATATACAGTGTCCTGGGTTTCATCCCCACAGCCAAAAAATGGAAAAACAGTAACCACTTTTGTCCTTCTAGCCCTGAGTCTCCAGTTCCCTTTCTCTTTGCTCTTCTCCTTGACATTAGCTGGTGCTAACCTTCCATATTTTACTGATTTGTTAAAAATATTGTTGATGCCTGATTCTCCTTTGAGAAAATAAGCTCTTCTAAGGCAGGGAACTCTGTTTTGTTATCTGATTATATTAGTCAGGCTGTCTTCTTCTGAGACCAAACATCTTAACAGCTGCCACTAAGAGGAGGGAAGGCTGTACTCAGAGTATGGAGTCACAGATTTCAGTCCACAATCATCCTGCAGACATGTCATGAAGGAAGGGCATGGTGGATCAAAACTGCTGAGTTCATGATGGCTGAGAAGCGAACAGAGGAAGTGCACCAGAATAGGGGCACCAGGGACAGACCCAGAGCCCAGGTCACACCTCCATGACCTACCCGGGCACATGAATGACTTCAGTGGCTGCCAAGTCAGTCACATCCCAAGGTGGCCTACAGCAAGGTCTGCTGTATGATAGATGCTAACATATTTGTTGAAGGATGTTTTTAGCAAAGTTATTTATAAAGCATTAGATTTGTCCAGAAGATTAGAATTTATGCCTGTATTCAAAATTATTGCAAGGATTAACTGAAATAATTCCACAAAGAAATATATATATTTTTTTTCCATGAAGAATTCTATGTACATAATTCCATGAAGAATTATATATATGGTGGCTCCTACTGAATAGTTATTGTATCCCTTTCACATTTGCTTCTTCATTTCATAAGAAATGGCTACTCTTTCATAGCCAGTGTTTTGATTTGGCTTTGTTTTTGAGACAGGGTCTTGCTGTGTTGTCCAAGGTGGCCTTGGACTTACTCTGTAATCCAGGCTAGCTCCAAATTTGCAGTCAGGTCTCCTGCCTCAACCTGCTGTGCCATCAGATCTGGTATTTTTCATTGCTTTCTTATTGCTGGGACAGAGTACCAGTACACAACTTAAAGGAGAAGTTCATTTTGGTTCAAAGTTTCAGTCCACAGTTAGCTGGCTTGAGAAAAAGTAGGAAGGCAGTGTTATGGCTTGTATCTCGATGTGCTCTCAAAGTCTTGTGTACTCACAGGTGGGGCTTTTGGGGAGTAGCTGGATTGAGGGTATGTGATAACTAAATGAGTTTAGCATTGTTCTGGGTATGGAGGGTGGAAGTTCTGCCTTACATGTGGGTGATACCAATCTGTAGGCCTATAATGTGGATGGAATACAAGGGAAGAGAGTGAAGACGGGCCTGCTGCTGCTGCATACTTCTGTGCTGCCTCCTGTCTGTTCTGCCATGGACTGTTTCCACTTGGTCACCCTGATTGGAGCCAGCCGACTAATCAGGGCTTGAAACTTCTACAGACTGTGAGCTCAACTTCTAATCCTTGATGAGCTTATCCTTGATTGTCAGGTATTTTGTCTCAGCAACACCAAAAGGAGCTGCCAATTAGATAGCAGAGAGTGAGTGGAGAAACCAAGAACAGCAACACATGCTTTCAAGTCACAGCCCAGGGACACAGCTCAGCTGCGTTCCACCTCCTACAGCTATAGCACCACCATGATCGAATCACCTTCCATGCACAAGAACTTAGGGGACATTTTAAGTCTAAAGCAAAACTTTCTACCCTTGGTTCTGAAGGACTCAAATCTATCTCGTTATTCAAATTTAACCGGTCTACCTCTTAATAGTTCTGAAACATTGCTGAGAAGTCCAAGTGCAGTGTCTGAGACTCAAGGCAAACTCTTGGCTTGTGTAAATGTGAACATCAAAGAGAAAGGTGAACACTGCTAGCATGGACTAGCACAGGGCAAGTGTCCCCATTCCAAAAGAAAAACATTGGGGGATAGAAAGCAATGGACTCAAGTGAGACCAAAATGCAGCGGGATGGACAAATGCAATAGCTCTACACCAAGCACCGAGGTGCTGGTGATAAGCTGTGAGTTCAAAAGGGCTGTGTGGCCAGTGGCAGCCCTCATAGCCTCTCGCTGGAGTGGCTCTACTTAATTCCTGAGGCTTTCCTCAGACATTTACTCTTCCCAGGATCTTCAGCTTCCTGAGGTCTTCAGTGAGCTTTTGGCTTCCTGCTCAGCTTCGTTCATTGCTTTCTTAGGGGTGTACTGACTGGCCTTCAAGGCCTACCTTGAAATCTGGGTGAAATTACTCATCACTCTTGTATCTTTCCCAGTCCCACATGGATCACACCAAAGTCTGATGACGACTTGGACGGTAGCCAGTCCCCCATTGAGCCTTGGCTTCTGTGATCTCTGAGTTCCTGGATGACTGGAGAACCTCCCTTCCCCCATACACAGAGTGCTAGGCTTGGTTCTTTTTGAGGCTGAGAAGGGTAGGGGGCCTTGCTGGTCTCAAGCCATCTTTCCTGATGCAAAGTATTTGATTTCATTTTAATGCTAATGTTTTCAGCCACCATGCTGTCTGTGGCCCTAATTTTGTAGGGCCAAACTTTCACATTTTCCTTTTGCTCCTGGTTTTCACTGTAAACCTGGCTAAAAGCAACAAACCATACTCCTGCCAGAGCCTGAACATTGGATTCCCTTGTAATTTCCTATGCTGGATTAATTTATCCACAACCCTTAATCTCAGCCTCCTGCAAAGTCTTAAGACATGGGGGAAAAATCTATATAAATTTTCTGCCACAATGTAATGCACAAATGCAATGTTGTCCAAATGCCAATGATGTCCTTGTTCCCAACTGAAACCTCATGAGTGTGGCCTTTACTCTGTACTTGTGAGCATTCTGGCCTGCTGAGCTCCGGCCAAGATCCCCTGTGAGGCTTTGATTGCAGGATTCTAGGGCTATTCCACCCTGCATCTTCACAGCTTTCCAAACTGCTGTCATAAACCAGTCCCAAAGATTTCTAAGTCACACAGTCAGGTATGACAGAGATACCAAAATCTACCTTAGATGCTTTATCCCCAAGCCCACGACTTTCCCACGCTGCCACCCGTCTCTCTCTTATTCTCCTTGGAATTCATCCCACTTAGACTTTCTGCCACCATCTCACTAATGACCATCACAGTTTGTTAAAATAAAAAATATTGTTCCTATTTTCAGAAATATTGCCTATTTTTTTACATAAATTAACCCACTTATTATAGGCTAGAGATGTCTCAGATAGTAAGAGCTTCTACTGGCCTTCCAATTCCTTCAGTCTTCCGTTGGCTGACTTGACTGTGACCGCAGAAGTGGTATTGTAGGTCCAGGCGCCACCGGCTTTCATGCAGGAACCATAGTGCCAGGTCCCCATGGCCCGCCTCTTCGTCTCAGTCTTGCCACAGAAGGAGCAGGTGTACTTGGCGTGCTGGCTGATTTCAATCTTCTTCACCATTTTCCAGAGGGAGGCACCACAGCAAGTGCCGTATTTATCGACAGTGCTGACCTTCATGTCGTGCTTAGCCATGTCAATGCAAGGAGGCCCAACCCAGAGAGCCCCACTTTTTTTCTTTACCCATGTTCTACTGATGCAAAGACATTATAGTAATATATTCTGCTAAATGAAGAAGACATGGCATGTTTGGTGCAATGCTTTCTACTGCCCTTCCATTTGATGCCTAAAACAAATGGCTCTCCATTCAACTACTAGAATCAAAAATTGACACCATATGCACTTCTGGGAGATCTTTATGATGAGGGGATGGGATTCATTACCAGACAGAGAATTTTGGAGGGCTAGCAAATAGACGTGTTCGTTGTCCATTCTATTAGATCATTCATGCCTTCTCAATTTATTAAATAAATTAAGGAGAAAGCAAGATGCTTAGTACTATACTAGCTCAGCCACTGTAAAAACATGATTTAGTTAGGAGCACTGTAATCTCACAGTGAATAAGGGTGTGTGGAACAGTCCTCTGTGAATATTTAAAACTGTAGCAGAATACATCATTGTCTTACTTAATACACTGTGGTGAAGAAACCACATCATAAATTTCTCCTGCAAATTCCAAGGAAAAGTTTCTCTTTAGTCACACATTTGTGTGTGTGTGTGTGTGTGTGTGTGTGTGCATCATGAAACTCAGTGTACTTTCTTCTTGTCCTAGTTAGCTAGAGATTTAAAGCTAAAATCAATCCTTAGCAATACTGATTCACTTCACTTAGAGAGATCCTGGAAGACCCACTTCCTTTGCTTCTCCAGATGGTCTCTGCTTTGTTTCTTTCTTTAATGGTTTTATTTGGTATAATTTTTCACATTGTAACTCACCTGAAATCCTTTCTGGAATATATGAGATTTAGTCTGTATTGCTAGAAATGATCAGTTCTTCTTGACTACATTTTCTTGTGGGAATATGAGGATCTCTGAAAGTCACAGTAATATTAAAAGTGGAAAGGAAAGTGTGAAACCTTCTACAGACAGCATCTCTTCACCATCTACAGTAGCCATGATTTTCTGCACAGAATTTCTCCTCAGAGCCAATAAATAACAAAGACAAGATTCTAGGCACAAACTGCCAGATTCCAAGCCTGTGGACTTTAGGCTGAGACCATGGAGTAAACAGAAGCCCCTCATTTTCCTAACTGTAATGTTTTGGGAAAGCGGAGCCCCAGACTCTGGGAGCCAGTCCCAAAGAGAGCTGTGTGAACTGTGACTGTCAAGGTCATTGGGACAGGCTTGCCCAAGCCCTTTGGAACTCACACCTTACCTTTGTGTGTCCTGAATGCCACATATGGAGCTGCAGGATGTAACGTTTGCCCTGCTGGCTCTCAGCATCACTTTGGTCTGATTTGTTTCCATCCCCCTTTTCTGCTGAGTTCTTGGTGACTCTGTCTCACTGGACCTGGGTGAGGTAATTTTTACTGGGAGGACAGGGTGTCACAACTCTGAGACAAGGGCTCCATGTGAATCAACATGGCCCTCTCCACTGGATACCTACTCTTAGCCTCTTTCTATGCCTCCATAGAAGGCAAGGAAAAATAACCAATCTTCTCAGTTTAAGTCTTACCCTCTAGGTTAAATAGACCTCCCAGTAAGAATTACCATACCCAGGCTAAGGGGACTCTGGGTACCATGTCAGTTAATGTAGGGTTCCAACTTGATCATCTCCAGAGATTGGTGATGATTCTAGGCATGTCTTGGCGGGTCACAGATGAGTGGCTGTGGGGTCCATGTCTGACCTCTCGACCCTTTGGCCCTGGCTTCCTTCCCTCGCTCTGCTTCCCAGGGGCTGTGGACTAAGCAGCTTCACTCCACCACCTACATCCACCAGAATTGCCTTGGAGCCTGTTGACCATGGACTACAACTGAGTAAACTAAACCTTTCTGCTTTGAAATTGTGAGCATCCAATATTCTGTGTCAGCAATGGAAAAGCTAATACGTGAGACTGCTACAGAGAAGGGTTTCTGTGACTATAACTGACCAAAAGATCTGGACTCCAGTGGAACTGGCTCATGGGAGCAGTTTAGAAAGCTTTAAAGACATGGGCTGGAGAAGCCCTCAAATGCTGAAAGCAATTTGAGGTGAATTCTTGTCAGAGCTCAGAAGACCAGAATACTGACAGGAATGCACACAGCAAAGGCCAAGATGAGCCTGGTGGTTTCAGTTGGAAAGAAGGAATGCACTGGCATATAGACTAGAAGCCATAGTTAGTACATTTTGACACAGTATTTTTATATATTTTTGTCCATGTCTTGAGATTTTGCAAGACACTGGGATTAGGTGTAGTAGACAAATTACCCCAGTAGAGGAAAGTTCAAGAGAGTCTGACATTCAGGATAGAGTATAGTTATTGCTAGCTGCTTTTGGCTACATTTGTAGTGATAACTGGGGGCAAAGCGCAGCAGAAAATTTTGCAAAAGATAAATTTTATCCCAGAGAGGACCATGTGTAAAATTGCAGCCAAGGGAGTAGTGACTTGTCATTTGTTCCCTGAAATTTATTTCACTGTGTTTAGCCATCCAGGCTCTCAAAGGTCACTGCAGCCATAGTCCAAGCAGGACTTGCTACTATCTCTGCAGACCTTGGCATCATCTTCATGATGTTGGATTTGCTAGCCTGGAGAATGTAAGAGTTGTGGAGTCAGGGAAACTTCCTCCTTGATCTCAAAGGAAGGTCTGAGAGGCCGGGCAGGGAGTCCCTGAGAGGGCTGTACCTGAAGCTCTGTGAATGAAGGCAGAGGTATAATGGTGATTTTGGGGCGTTGCCTGATGCCAAGAATATCTGGCAAGGAAAACTGTGGGCAGTGAGTGGAGCCAGTCCCAAAGAGAGCTGTGTGAACTGTGACTGTCAAGGTCATTGGGACAGGCTTGCCCAAGTCCTTTGAAACTCACACTTTACCTTCGTGTGTCCTGAATGCCACATATGGAGCTGCAGGACCTAACGTTTGCCCTGCTGGCTCTCAGCATTGCTTTGGTATTAATTGTCTCCATCCCCCTATTCTGCTGAGACTCATGCTGCCTCACTGGTGTCCAGTGAGGGGGTGATGGGAGGTTAAGAAAAAACTATGGACACGTGCTAAAAGGAAAGCTGGGACTAGGTGGGACCTGACCTCTCTGATGGAGACACTGTAACCACCCAGCATGGTCTGTGTCAATATTTACACAGCAGCAAGCATGCCATGGAGTCAAAAGAGTAAAGTAGCAGTGTTTTGCTGAGAATACTGAAAGTGAAACATCCCCAGAGCCGTCTGAGCTGGAGTCAACAGGGGGAACACCCGGGCCACACACCTGCTGGACTGGATTTGCTCTGGTTGGATCAACTTGTACACATTGCTGGCCTCTCGTGCTCCATGTTCTTGGGGCTAGCTTTGCCCTAGCTCCCAAAGTGTAGCCGATCTGTAGCTCAGCTGCTCCCCAAACGATTCCTCTCTTTTTGGATAAGAATGCTTACACTTGCCATTGTACCTTGGGATCATGTAGCTTGATTTTTATTTTTATAGAGGTTTATAGCTAAGGGTTTGCCTGGGGCCTCAGAAGAAACTTGGTATTGGACTTTGTTTTGCTTTTTGAGACAAGGTCTTACTATGTAGTCCAGGCTGGCCTTGAACTCACAGAGATCCTCCTGCTTCATCTTCCCAAGTCCTGGGATTACAGATATGCGCTACCATACCTGACTGTGGTCTTGGACCTTTGAAAAGTGCTGGAACTGCTGATCCTTGGGGGCAGGGATTATTGTATTCCCAACTGTACTCAAGATAGTTGTATTATGTTAGACAGAGTTGTGTTATCAGCATAGCTTAGCAGACATCTTTGGGTAGCAAGTTGAAAGTGGGTAGGATGGGATAGTTAAGTGAGGGTTTCAACCTGATTGGTTGGGGATTTATCGCAGCACTTGGTGGAGCACCCCTCAGGGTGCCTGGGCAGGTCAGTGAAGAGTGGCCTCAGCTGCCATCTGGACCCCCACCTTCTTGCTCTGACACACTGCCCTGCTCTGCTTGCCCAACCAGATTTGCTCTGCAAGTTTTCTTCTACCAGGAGAGCTCTGCCCTGGACAGAAGCTGTGAGCAGATCAAGCTTTCCTTCTTCGGTATGTAGCAGGTCCTGTGTCTCAGGGTGGAACAGCTGACCAACACGGGC
>PVKA01002198.1:104175-129831 GCA_004027165.1 Ctenomys sociabilis
CCCCGTGAGCCTCTCTTCCTTCTCTGCTTGCATCTTCTCTCTGATGGGTTTTCAATCTCAGCCTCTAGCTCTCTCCAACACTTTTGTTTTCTGTTGTTCTGAACAGTGTGGTATCTTGTCAAACCTTCCATCCCTTACTTCAGGATTAAGTTGTTGGCTATATTGCACAGTGGGTTTTGATTTGGATCTATAAGAGCTAACAGCAATTTTCAGGAAAATATTAACCAAACACATGCAAAAGGCACTCATGTGGCTCCAGCCTCTCCTTCAACAGGATTAATCGAGTTAGCTATTTACTCTTTCCACCAGTCCAGTGTTTTCCCACCTTCCACTCCAAACAAGAAAATGACACTAAAGTCATTTAATACAAATTTATATTATTGTCTGAGGCATTTTAAACAATGCTTAATTTAATTTCCTTGTTTGGAGTGTGATATTGGAGAAAAAGACCACAGCGTAATGTAAAAACGGGATTCACACATCCACTGAGCGCCCAGCTATACACTCTCACAGCTTCCTGACTCACCAGGGCTCTGTTTACCTTCGATTGCAATTCAAATGTGCCAGATCATCTCCATCCTGCTGCAAAAGAAATCAGCCCCTGAGAGCCGGCAGTGGGAGAGGGCTTGACCTTCAGGCTGCAGAACCAGTCCTCTTATTTGATTAACTTCTGATTCACTGAAGAGACAAGTCAGATGTGTGGACCTTTTGCATTCTCTTGGCCTAGTAATCAGTTAGCTAGCATTTAGTCCTTTCTACTCGAGGAGATGGTAATAACCCTAACTACAGTGAGGCAGATTTTTTTTTTAAGTCTTACTTTTAGTTCCCTCAACAGTCCTGTGGGTAAATGGGTAATTTCCTCGTGTTATATCTATAGACAGTGAAAAGCAGGTAAGAATATCATCTGCCCAAGGCCACGTGGCCAGTATGTGGTTGCTGTCCCACAGTAGCTGCCACATGTTCCTGCCATATGATATCTCTTGACCTTGAGTGGGCATGGTCACTCCACTGAGATTGTTCTTGCCAGAAACAATGAATACTGAGCTGCAGCCGTTCTGTGAACTCCCTGAGAAGGTACTCAAAAAATGAGCACCTTTGTTATTGGGGGTTGTCTGATTTTTGTTTTCTGGAGAGTGAGCCTAGAGACTTCTTGCTGAGCTATCCCCAGACCTTTTCAAGATGAACTCTAATTCATCATCTTCCTGCCTCAGCCTCCTAGTGCTGGGACTACAGGCATGTACCACTACGGCCGCATTTTTGTTGTTTTTGTTTTTGTGGTGCTGGGGGTTGAACCCAAGCCACCCCCCCCCCCCCAGGATAGACATGCTAGCCATGACCTACACTGAGCCACCAATGTGCACCTGTTTGAAGATAAGGATCGTAGGCTCCCTTCAGTTTCATGAAAGATTTTAAAAATAGATAGTCCTCCTGTCCTGGGTTTGCATGTGGACGAAGGTCTGATTGCCTTGTGGGCCTCAGCACTGCAGTTGCTCATTCTGTACTTAGACTTGGCTGGATAATTAAACGCCAGAGATTTAGCAACAGCCCAGAAGGAGGACCTACTGCTCCTTTAGACGCCCTCATCCCGCGGAAGGGTCAGGACAGTGGCTTTCTTCTGGAAGGCCGCTCCTGGGAAGCCGCCGAGCACAGGAAACTCTGGGCAGAGTGGCTGTCTGCTGTGATGCGATGCTGCGGCCCTGGGTAGAATAACCCTGCCCGAGGCTAACGGCCAGTGTACAGCAGCACAGGGACACTGGTGAGAGGAGACGCTGGTGAGAGGTAAGAGCCGGCAAGTCAAAAACAGGTGGATCACTACGAGTCCGGTCTGGTAGCGAGACCCTGAACACCCTGTAGACCGTTCCCTAAAATACAAGAAAGAAAGAAAGAAAGAAAGAAAGAAAGAAAGAAAGAAAGAAAGAAAGAAAGAAAGAAAAAAAAAAAAAAAAAAAAAAAAAAAAAAAAAAAAAAAAAAAAAAAAAAAAAAAAAAAAAAAAAAAAAAAAAAAAAAAAAAAAAAAAAAAAAAAAAAAAAAAAAAAAAAAAAAAAAAAAAAAAAAAAAAGAACATGATTTGAGGCCTGGGGTGTAACTCAGCAGACTAAGCTCTTACTTTGGTAAGCGCAGGCATTAGGATTAGATCCCTGGCTCCTAATGCCGTATTAGCCTCGGGGTGCGCTGAGCCGGCAATGGAGTCTGAGCATGGTGGTGCGTACCTATAATCCCAGCCCTAGGGAGGCAGAAATCAGGAGGATCACTATGAATCTGAACTGTGTAGTGAGGCCCTGCACACAAAAAAGAAGCCCCCCCCCAAAAAAAAGAGCTGGCAAGTCGGACTTCTCGTTCCTCTTCTGCCATCAATTCTAGGAGGCTTAATGTACAGATTTTGGTAATCAGAACAGCCACATCTCCAAAATGAAACTGAGGGGCCAGGGAGATGGCTCGGTAGAATAAGCGCTTGCCTGGCAAGTACATGGGCCTGAGTTCAGTCTTCGGTTCCACAAAAAAAGAAAGAAAGAAAAAGAAACTGATATGTGACCTGCATGTGACCCCAGTAAGTCAATAAAACTTTTAAAAGGTGGGCGTGACAGCGTACGACACAGCAAGGTCCCGGATCAGTTAATGCGGTCCAAGTGAGGCGCTTGCAGTGCTATCCTGGAGTTCTTGCTTCCAAGGCACAGTGTTAGGAAGATAAAACACCAGATCCCAGCCCCAAGCCTGAAGGTGGTTAAGAGCCAGTTTAAAGACCTCTGTGGAGGTTGAAACAAGGGAAGTTTTAACTCCCCTGGGTGCTGAGCTATCCCCAGACCTTTTTAGGATGAACTCTTAATTCATTATCTTTCTGCCTCAGCCTCTAGTGTGTAGCTGGAGTGGGGACCACTGGCCTTATGGTATCTGAACCCCTCCAGCCTCTGATAGGAACAGTGTCCTTTCTGGCTGAGGGACTTGGTCTGGGAACATGCTGAGGGAAGCCTTTTGTCTTCAGGCAGTGGGTCCCTGAAGAACCCTGAGTGTTAGGCTAAGGCGTGGGTGTGGGGCTGCAAAGCCTAGTGTCATAAACACAGTAGTCCCTCCCTATTTCATGGTTTGACTTTCACAGACTCACCATTTCCCAGGCTTTCAAAATATATTCAACTAAATTATCGCGGATTTTTTGCTACATTGCCAGATTTTTGCAGTACCGTACAGCCTATATTTACATATGTTGTCAAAATTACATAGGTTTATGAGTTCAGAAAATGGTTAAAAATGTTTAGAAGTGTAGGAAAGGGTGGGAAAGGGTTATGTGCGTGGAAAGCATTTATGTAGCCTTAAAATATACATAAATACTAAAACATAATGTCGCTACTTGGCTGATTTTCCCTTGTTGCAGGGGTGTCTGGAACATGACCTCCATGAGAAGTGAGGGACTATAATTTATGTTCCAGGGACCTGGCAAGCCCGAGTCCTGCTCCATTCTAAGGTGCAGCCTCATTTGTTGCTGCCAGGTAGAAATGTGTGCCCACAGTTGCCAGACTTTGCACCTTTTCAAGAGAAGCCAGGAACCTGGCAAGGGATCTTGATTTGATTATTAGTAAAAATTCAACTTTTTGATAAAACACCATGCAAGCCAAACAAAACAATGGCAAACCACATTCAATCAGCAGGTCTCTGGTTTGATACATCTGGTTTAGAGTTTTAATTATGAAAAAGAACTTTCATTTTCATTAAGCAATTGCTACCTATGACTACTGTTTAGAGGCAAGTGCGTGTGTTGATTTATGTGCTTTTTTCCCTGTGATGTCTGGCTAAGGAAACAGAAAAACCTTGGTATTTATTTATCAACTACTGGCCAAGTGTAGTGATGCCCATCTGTAACCCTAGCACTTTGAGGCTGGGGCAGGTAGACTGCCATGAGTTCGAGGCCAGCCTGGGCTACATAGTGAGTTCAAGATCAACCTGAACTTTGTCTCAAAAAGAAAAGAAACAGATGAAAGCACTTACTTAGGCAGACACGTGCTGGGCCGGGAATTCATCTCTGGGCCTGCTGTGCAGGCCCTGCCCATGGGGCACTCTGAGAGGGCCACTGAGACTGGGCGTAGTGGCGCTTGCCTGTAATCCCAGCACTAGGGAGGCTGTAAACAGGATCACTACGAGTCCAATCTGTGTAGTGAGACTCTAGATCCTGTAGACCCTGTCCTAAACACACACACACACACACAAGGAAAGAAAAGAAAAGAAAAGAAAAAAAGAAAAGAAAAGAAACAATAGCAGCTGGGAATAAGTAGTGGTACATGCCTGTAATCCCAGCACTTAGGCAACTAAAATAGGAGGACTGCCATGAGTTCAAGGCCAGCCTAGGCTACATAGTGAATTCACGAAGACCCTGGCTTAAAGGAAAAAAAAACTATCATTGGCTAATATTGTTTGTTTATACTCTCTTTCCAGCCTGCTCACGTAGCTCTGAAACAAATTTTAGAGAACTCATCCATGTATATATTTAGACATAATCGCAATACAATTATAATACCTAAAAGGTAATAAGCATTTAATGTTAAATATCCAATATTCTTAAGTTTCATACCTCTCATAATTTTTTTAAAAATTGAGTTTGAATAATCCAAATAAACTACATACTACATTTACTTGACATGATTATACTTGTTTTTGATACTGTTTTCTTGTGTGTTGATTTTTCTGAAATGGCTATTATGAATGTATTACATGTAAGTTTTCAGTAAAAGATTTATTTAAAAAAAAAAGATTTTCCAGGTCAAGGTCTGTGATTATAATAGGAGTTAGTTCGATATAGTAAGTCCTATAAACAGCTAAATTCTGTCAAAGAAAAACCATTTTAATGCATGATTGAATATTGATAATTAATGGGAACTTTGAGGAAGTCATACGTAAAGATTAATTACCATCTGAGCTCTGGGACCAGTTTTCTTCTTTCGTAATCTCACCTTCTGAGACCAGTCTTTTATATGGGTCCTAGAGTGAATTGACAGATAGGTCCTGAAAAAAGCCATGAATTTAATCTTTATTGGTCATGCTCAATTGGATGTACTATTATTTTTTATTTGCAGAGACAATATTTTTGAGTTAATTCTTTCCATGATGAAGGAATTGGAGGCCTTCCTTATTATAGCGCATGTGTTTTTCCATTTTGAAAGTATAATAGTTGCCAAGTATGATGGTGCATGCCTGTAATTCTAGCCCTGGGGATGCTGAGACAGGAGGGTTGCAATGAGTTTGAGAATGCCATGGGCTACATAGTGAATCCAAAGCCAGCCTAAACTACACAGTGATTCTCTGTTTTTGTTTGTTTGTTTGTTTTGTTTTTAGAAGTCTCTTATTAGGCCAGCCAAATAGCCTCAGTGGATCAAAGTGCCTGCAAGTAGGCTCAAGGGCTGAGGGTTTGATCCCTGGGCCTGCTGTGCCGGCCCCACCCCAGGAAGCACTGAGAAGGCAATTGAGACTTGGCATGATGGCCTGTGGCTGTGATGCCAGCTCTTGGGAGGCTGTAAACAGCCAAATCACTATGAGTGGGATCTGAGAGTGAGACCCTGAACACCCTGTAGACCTTTCCCTAAAATATAAAAAGAAACAACAAAAGAAAACCGGCAAACAAAAAGAGTCTTTTATCTGCAGTGTTGCTTTCTCTGCTTTCCTTGTGGTCAACTATGACCTGAAATGTGAAATGGGGCCTTCCAGGGCTGAGCAATTCGTATGTTCCCCATTGCCCACTGTTCTGAACAGTGGTGAGTTCTGGAGCCATCCTATCCTACCCTGCACAGCAGGACATGGGTTGTTCAAAGGTGTAGGTGTAACAGAAAAAACAAATACCAGGTAGAAAGGAGACAAGGAAATTGAGATTTTAAAAAGTATACTTAAGAAAAAAAAAAAAAAACTATACTTTTAGGAAGAACTTCAAGACAGGAGCCTTAGGACAGCAGCCCAATTGATTTATTTATATTGGTTTTTCTTTCTCTTCTCCTAGAAGATAGAAAACCTGGGCAGTTGCCCTTTACCTATGAATGGATTTGCCCAATCCCTTTATACTTGCAGATGGACTCTTTCACTGGTGAACAGAATGCCTTTTTCATCTGTAAATTAGGATTTCCCATTGAATGTGCCATTATCTTGCTGTGGGTGGACCACCCCCCCAAATTAGACAGGACTAAGACTATAGATTAACAAATTCTACAGATTTCCTCCACCCACAAAACCCTAAGAGACCTCCAGCTCCCAAGAGTGCTGTCTCATTTTGCTGAGCATCTGCCCTCTATATCTGTCTTGCCTCTTTTTCACAAATCCTAAAAGCACTTTTTCCCTGGACAAAAGGTAGCAGACCTGCAAACTTATTTTACAAAGAAGGTGATTAAATTCTTTATTGCAGTCTCAGGGAACCCTGAGATCCAACCTGGGTTACTTCCCTTGCGGAACCCAAAGGGATGTAAAGAGAGGAATGGAATTGTGGGGACCTGAACCCTGCTAAGCTCAGCCAAAAAGATTTTCATTTTTTTTCTTCTCTCCCTATCTCAAGTGTCTTCATTTTTTCCCCTGATATTACTCTTAGGGCACAGCTGGGAACTGGGTAGTGCAGGAGCCTGGGGATCCCCACCATGTGGGAGGGAGCAGGGGCGTGCCAGGCCTCTGCTTTCCCTGTTGTGTGCTCCAAACCTCTCAAACTCTCCAGGACTTCCTCGTGTGGCCTACAGTCCCTAGGTAGAAAGAGCTTTGCCGACAATTTTCTCTTTTTAATTTTTATTAGTACATGTTTGTCATACATAATCGTTGCACTCATTGAATAGCATTGGCTTGTCAACCCCTCTTTTATCTTTTTCCAGCACTAGATTTATTTGTCTTGCAAGTCCTGGTGTTACTGGGTTTAGAGGGCTGGAGTCTCCTAGGAATGATGTCTAGATTCTCTCTCTGTACAGAGCAGAGACCAGCACAGATGGCAGCAAAGTTGTATTAAGAGTAGGAAAAGAAACAGGCTCTGCAGAGCAAGCTGGGATCAAGTAAATGTAGAAAAAAAAGTGTCCCCTACAGTGTGATGACAGGCCTGATAAATTATGGCCCTAGTATGAATTGCTGAATTATTATGGTGGTCGTCTGATATGGCTGAAGCCTTTAAAACAACAGCTCATCTTCCCAATGACAACTTCCTCCTCCTTCCCCACTCCAGCCCTGGGTACAACTTCCTTTGACCTTTCCCATCCACACAAAGGAACCTCTAATCAGCTCCTTGTGCATCACTAAACCTGCCCCTCAAACTCCACCCATAGCAAAAGTCCATAAAGCCTCAGGCCAGAGGATCTGCTCATCTCCTCGCCCTTCATTTTCTCCATGTATTTAGAGTTAATAAAGGCTTTCCCTTCCCCTATTTCTGCTTCTCTGCTGTGCATTGCTACCACTGCCACCATTGCTGCTGCGGCTAAAGCCTGTCAAGGCCACTGTGGAAGAGAGTACACAGCGGCAAAAGCTCAGGGTGGGCAGTCCTTTTTGCATCATCCACTCCTCAGGCTAACATCAGGTCCAGGCCATCCTATCAGAAACCTGCTCAGATTCTTTCAAGAAGTCAATGTGCAGGGCTTTGGGAACTGTTTCGGGTATGTATCCTGGGATTTTATAATTAACAGGTCACATCAGCCAGCTTTGCCACACCATAATCTGTCTCATTTCCTCTGATAGACACATATCCTCATAATTCTTTATGGTGTTCCAAGGGAGTGAAGGTCTCTCTTTTGTAGCTTCTTTAAGTTGGAAGCAGTTGTAAACCCTACCTACTGGGACTATGTGCTTTCTAACTACCTTGGTGTGTTGTCACTCATTGGCTGGGTTGAAGAAAGAAAGCCAGTCAGAAGACAACAAGAAAAGGGTCAGTGAAATTTACGGCGATGTTGGGGATGTAGAGCCCAAACATGAGGAACAGGTCAGGCTTCCACATTTCTTGTGGAGGACGAAGTATGGCGAAGAGAGAGGCTAGGAGGGTCAATACAGGCACCCATTCAAGCTGCGGTGAGTTAGGTCATCAGTGACTCTACTTATCTGCACTTAGAGGAATACTGGAGCTTTGCCTGCTGAAGAGGAGCCTCGGGTTCTCAGGAATAGCTGTCTTCTTAGTTCTGTGAAAATTCAAGTGATCACTTCTCATGTAGGATTTATGGCTTGTCACGACATCTCTTGAGGAAGGACCATAATTGTTTCTCAGAGACTAGTAATGAGGTCAGGGTCTTAAAAGGTTACAGGGCTTCCCTTTTAGACTCTGTCAGCCTTTTGATTTCTCAAGGAGACTTCAGACATGGTTCTTTGGGGCTCTTGCAATGAATAAACACAACCTGTTTGGGAAGATAGAGTACCTCTAAGAGTTCTACAATACCCTCCTCTGCTTATATTTTACATATGATTTTCTATCAGTTAACAAACTTCTTCTTTCCAGATTGTTGCATGTAATACCAGAAAAATATATTTTGAGTCTGGATAGGTGTTTACCTTTTTGTTTTTTCATAATAGCCATGCCCAAGTAAGAGCCATGAGCCCTGCTCTTTGAGCAGAAGTCCCTGAGTGAAACTGGCCTCAGTGACCTGTTGTGAACTGATGACTGCATAACCTACCTTTTTATGTCCTTGCACAGAACTACTTTTATCAGTGAACAACACTTTCTCAGAGTCTTAGAGGAGCAGGTCACGAATGTCCTATCTGATTACATATGTCTGAGAGAGCAGTTGTTCACAGCAGCGGCTAATTTCTACTTCTGTAGGCATCAGAAAGTTAGGATAAAGAGCAGTACAAGTTTGTATAATAACCTCAAGGGTGCTGTCTTAGTTACTTTTTACTCATTGATGGGACAAATACCTGACACTCAAAATGAAGGAAAGAAAGGCTTATTTAGCTCACAGTTGTGGAGGGTTCAGTTCATACTTTGCTGGCTCCAATGCAAGTGACAGCAGTTCATGGCAGCAGAAAACAATGAAGAGAAGAGGAGGAGCAGCAGCTGTGGCATCCATCAAGCGTCTCTCTTCTTTCTATACTGAATGTGAAGAGTGGTGCTCAATGACGAAGACTGGAGCTCCTGCAGAGAGGCGCAACTGCGAAAATCAAATTCCTCTGAAGACTGGGACCTCTCTGAGGAAGTGGAGAAGGAGAGCAAGCTGGAGCCTTCCTCAACTCCTTTATATGTGTGCCCTAGGGTGGAACCAATTGCACCCCAGGACTGACCCAATAGCACCCCAGGATGGAATCAATCATGCCTCAGGGCAGAACCAATCACACCCCAGGGCAGGCCCTCTATAGCCCAGAACTACATGGCTTGATAATTGGCAAGCTGCTCCTCTGTTAACCTCAAGTAACCTTTACTCTCAAGAATGACTCTGACATGATGGAGAGTTATGACTTCTAGAGTCTCTCCTATAGTCTTCTTTGTTTGCATAGCTGTAGTTACTACTACTCTCAGGCAGAGAGGCCATCCAGTACAGTTTTTGTTCTAGCCTTTGGGTCAAAACTCCAAAGCAGTCTTCTCTTTATCATATGTAGCAGAAGATAGGTTTTCTTCTGTCAAGTATTTTATTATACCATCCAACAGGATCTACCTGCTGGCTAATTAGGTCAGGGAAACCTAGGATAGTCCCAACAGGCAAAATCCATTTTGTCATTTGCTGGAATTTGAGAATTTTCCTCAAGTTTGGTAGTAAATCTCTTCCTAGTAAGGGAGTAGATACCATGGGACAATTATAAAGTCATGTTTAAACATTTTGCCTTTCAAAGTGACACATCAGAGCACAAGTAAGGAATCTCTAGCTGGGTGTCCTTCAACACCAACTATGACTATAGATCTAGAGCAAGGTTTTATCTTGTTTTGTTTTTTATGGTACCAGTGATCGAACTCAGGACCTTGTGCTTGCCAGGCAAGCACTTATTCCACTGAGCTGTCTCTCTGGTCCCTAGAGCAGGGTTTTCCAGAGAAGTAAGTCAAAACAGAATAAAGTAACTGAATTGGCTCACCCATGACATCCAACATTATCATGGCTCTTCACAGGAAGCGATGATGTCCATGGACAGGGGCATTATAAATTTCTTTGGGCCTATTCAAATAAGGAAACAGGGGCTTTGGCTAGCTTTATCCCTCTCTGGAAGCAGGGACAGTCAAGCCTCCAGTGACATGACTCAGGCCTCACACTCAGAACATGGCTTTATGTAGTCTTGTGCCCAATGTCCAGTCTTCTTATTTTCAATCATCCCTAGGTTTTTCCCTTGGACAACTTATGGGAGTTTAAAACATTGCCAATTGCAACTACTATAATTTTAGCTTTGCTTTTTTTGCCTCTCCCACAGATTCCAATTATTGAACACAGAAAAGACCATGTTCAGCAAGTTGAGTCGTGAGTATCTGTAGTAGCCAACTTATAACAGCCAGCTGAACTGAACCATGGTAGATTGTTGCTAGTAGTATAGGAGGCAGAAGTTGAGAGAAAGAAGCTTAGAAGTTGTTTGAAACTATTGGAGCTGTTGGTCTTCCTGTGATTGCTGTTGGTTCTCTTGGCACATCTTGTCATGCTGTCTTTCCTCATAAACTTGACTATTCTCATCATCAAAGGAGCTTGGAACCTTGGTGGGAATGGCTATAGTTCATTTGGGGGGAGTTCTGGTCTTGCTTTGAGCATTGTCTCCTGGCTTCAGAGGAGAAAATGGTGCACTACTCAGTCTTCTGGAGAAGCTTGTTGCACTGATAGAAGCTTGGCTTTCTTGATAGGAGTTTGGTTGTTCTCATTATCAGAGAAGCTCAGGACCTCATTGTGACTAGGGATGGCTATGGTACCTTTTGAGGGAGTTTTGGTTCTTACTTTGAGCATTGTGTCCTAGATCTACTGTGGATCCCTCAGTCTGCTAGCACAGAACGTTCATTCCACTGGCACAGACTTTCAAGCTTCCACACCTGACCTTTAAGTCTTTTCTGCACAGATCGATGAAACAGGCCTGCATGAGGCATTGTCATGGCTCTTGGCCTCCAGTTGGACTCATGAGGGACATAGTTATGGGCTCTAGGTCTTCAGCTGGACTCATGCAGGTCAGTATCTTGGGATCCAGGCCCTCAGCTGGATTCTTTGGTCTGTAGTGTATGGACAAATTTCTTGTACTCTTTGTATATGATTCTTTGGGTGACTATTATAAAATAATTATATAAACTACATGTCCTGTATTAAATTCCTCTTGTAAAACCCCAAAGTACAAAAGTATCTGAAGTTCCATTTGAGGCTTCTTCATTAAATAGATGGGACAGAAGCATATTCTCCTGAGAGACAGGTAGGAGGACAGGATCATCAAAGATAACTCTCTCTTTCTCTGGGTCCAGGCTAAATACCATGGTTTCTGAGCTTTTCCTGACAAAGGGCCACACAAGTCAGAACATAAGGGGTTTCATTATCCTTTCTCTATTTTAAGCAGAAGTTTAATTGACAAATGGTCTCATACTTTAAACTGCTATTCCCAAGTTCATACCATGTTGCAATAATGTCAGCCCACTCGGGGGTCCAAGAAACGTTTTTCACAGTTAAGGGCCCAAGGTTAAAGAACACACATGTGTAAGACATCCACAACAACAGTAAGCAGCTTGGAGAACAACACGAGAGTGCAAGAGCGCAAGAGCAAGAGTAGCCTGTGTCTGTATTGTATAAGTCTTACACAGTGTTATCTCATATTTATATTCTTACGTTGTGCCATAACCAGTGCATGCATGCTTACCTATGCCAAGTCATGGTTACATGACTATATTCCACTATGCCCTTGCTCTACGCAAGCAGGATCACATCCTCAGGTGTCCTCAGATACCTCTGAGCTTTGAAGCAGTCTCAGTGGCTCCCCAAATCCCATACCCTCAAAGGTTAAGAAAGTATAAATGTAACATTCTATTTGTAACAGAGCACAAACACCTGTGATTAGCAAATCAAAAACCATGAAGTTTTGCAAACCTACTTTGTTTTCATTTAAACAGTTTCATCCACAAGCAACATCAAAGCCTGACATGTATCATTCGAGGCTTAGGCCATATGTTAAACAAGGGCTTCAACTTGGAGGGCTAGGCCTGGGGTTGTTGACCCCTGTCAGACATGATCCCTAGCAGCATTTCATATACAACAGTCTCAATTTTCCTGATCAGACGCTATTGTTAGCAGCATCAGCAGTCAATTTTTCTGGTCAGACACTATTCCTAGTGGTCGACCATTGCAAAGCCTGGTTAAAACATCTGCTGAATCATTTCACAGTGAGAGGACGTGTTTATGTCCTGAATCATGATAACCTACATGCCTAGATTTTGTCCACACTCCCATACATCTTGCCATAGGTTGGCACCTATAAGGGACAGTGCCCCATCTGTGACTGAGATGCCCAACCTGGCAATCTCCTCATGATGGCCCAATTGTCCCTATACGCATATAGGGACCTTCTTTATGCACACTATAAGCAACTATACTGCCTGCATCTGTGCCAGTCGGCTTGACCTGCTTGTTCCAGTTTCAAGCCAGAGTATTTCCATACTGGGCTAGACAGTAACCACTGACCATTGTGGAATTGGATCATGGCTGGGCCCATCATTAGATCTGTGGCACTGGCTGGAGGTCCCTCTTTTCCTTTTGTATGAGTTCCTGAGTTGTGTACATCATGGGCCTCAAAATCATTGCCAGTTTGGCTTCCAACAGGTTAGACCAAAAGAAGGCCCACTGTTGGAGGTACATCATCCTGTGCATGCGAGTGGGAACCTGCACTTACCCAGCTCCTGGAGTGGCTGTTCGTGTCCATACCCAAACTGGTATTGGGTATTTTGTCTGTACTCCCACACTCTGTAGGCTTGTGATACTCTCACAGACATGCAGAGAAGCATACACCAATATACCACTGCTAGCCGTTTCTCATTCAGCTCCCTTCTACAACTGTGATAACATCCAACAGGGTACTTCCTCTTTTCCTTTTTTTTGCCATAGGCCCCATCCAAATCCATCATTGCCCACACTGACAGGATAAATGGCAAGCAAGGGTCAACAACTCACAGGGCTTGTACTTGCTCAACAGCCCTGAGTCCCGAAAAGCAGCTTCTGCTGTATGTTTCCAGTCCCACGTAGCACACTTTTGGATTATTTGGTATAAAAGATGCAGCTAGGTAAAGTATGAATGTCTGACAGAACCCTACAAAATCTACATAAACCTGTACCTGGCACACTATTGTGGGTTTGGCTATGCTTGAGTCTTATCAATAACAGCATCAGAAATTACTTTCACCTTACTCAACAAGATAACACCCAAGAGGTTGACAGATAATCCAGGACCCTGGAAAGCCAGGTCTTTGTCTATGGCCCATCTCCTCGTCAGCAAATCTTCCTTCAGGCTATGCATGGTGACTTCCAAGTCTACAAGGCAATCAGAGATTAACACGATATCCTTGGTACAATGGAACTGACAGACAGTGTGGTTTGGCCGAGATGGCCAGGTCCTATGCCACAGGCCATGACACAAAGTAGAGCTATACAAATCACCTTGTAGAAACATCTAGAAGGTCCATTACCTGCTCTTCCAGGTGAGGGCAAATTAGTCCTGAATACTGGCATCAGGGTGAAACTTCACTGTCATTCACCACAGCCAGACTGACTTCCGCATAGGCCATACCAAAGGACTGTGCAGGGAATATCACCCTTGTTTTCTTCAATTTGAAAACAACCTGTCCCATTTCTTCATGGCCTCCAGGCAGTCCATGGTGCTTCATCCACACAAGGCATTTTGGAGAATCAGTGGAGTATGGTACAGATGTCCTCAGACTATGGCTTTTACTATCTAAGTTCACAACTGGAATTCTTCCCTCCTGCTTTACCAGAAGCCCTGGTCTATCAATATTCCTGCTCAGGGTTTGTCCTAGCTACTTTTCCCTTGTTGCTGAGACAAAATGCCTCAAACACATAAGGAAGGAAAGGTTTCTTTAGCTCAAAGTTTGTGGAGGTTTCAGTCCATAGGCTGGTCAGTCCATACGAGGCAGGTGCCAGGGCAGAGTGGTACCTGGCAGAGGTCAGTGATTCATGGCAGTAGAAAACAGAAAAAGCAGCAAGAAGAAAAAGGGAGAAGTGCAAGAGAAGATTCTTTCTGTCCCTTATGTTGTATATGGGCTTCCCACTCTAGAGTGGGTGTAGCATTCACACCCACAATCCCAGCATACGACAATGGATCTATCACAAACTGTAGATTCAGCTACCCCTGACCACATGAGGCTTTGGAGGGACATCTAGACACAAACCATAACAGGGTGCACTTGCCTCTCTGAGTCGGCAACACCTCCAAAGGCTGCCTGTCTAACATATTTGGCTGGGCATGCAGGTTCATCCAGATCTGGTGCTGACTTTTGGTTTGCCCCACAACTGTCCTTGGGGAGAACCAAGTTCTGCTCACATGGAGCCCCTGTTCTTTTCCACAGATCTCACCTTACCTTAGTTCTTCATTTCTGTGCCTCCAAGCCTGGCCAAGGCATGTACAGCATCATATATTGAGTGGCCTGTAAAGGGTGCTGGAAGGGCTGCCAATGACCCAAATGTGTCAGCTAGCCTGTTTGTCAGGATTATGTTCCTTATGTGTGCCATCAGCAGTTCCTTATTGAAGTGACAGTACTGTAGTGTGAACCTTATTTGCTGGGTGCTCATTTCTTTATATATATATATATATATATATATATATATATATATATATATATATATATATATATATATATATTAGGGAAGAGTCTACAGGGTGTTCAGGGTCTCACTACTAGATTGGACTCATAGTGATCTGCCTGTTTACAGCCTTCCAAGAGCTGGATTACAGGCGCACACCACCACACCCAGTCTCAATCATTGGCTCAGTGCACCCCAGGGGAGCGAAGTACCAAGGTAAGCTGGGGATCGAACCCCCACGCCCTGTACCTGCTTGCAAGTGTTTTAATCCACTGAACTATTTGGCTGGCCTTTGCGTGCCCATTTCATGTGCACAGTTATCAAGTCTAGATAGGTTGTCTACCTAATAACTTGCTCCAGGAGGTCACCTACATTCTCCCAAACCAAGTGAGCTGATCACCTGCTTCTGGGGCTGTCCTGCACACTCTGAAGAGCCCACCTACTAGCAGGAATGCTGGATATCCTAGCCATTTGAGACATCTCTGTGGGCATAACTGTATGTTCTCAGCCCATTTGTCCATAGCCATAGTAGCCATGCAGTGTTTAACCCACTTTCTCCTTTGTTTTGCCAGCTCCCACAGCTCCATGACTGTACAGGTCATAACACTGTATGTCAGGTAGAGTAGGCAGCTTTTCCAGTCCTCCTCCTGGGGGGAGGGATTCTTCACCTGCACTTTTTGACGAATAGCCAGCCCAACCAGGGCTGAGACCCAGGGGCTGTCTCAGACATGCACACTTTTTCTGGAGGTATTTCTGGAGTAGTCAGCACTTCCCATGCCTCCCAACATAAGCTCCACAGCAGCCAACCATTGCTTAAGGTCCTCCTCTGTCTGCTACAGCTAGCTGCCTTGTCAGACAAGACCACTTGCCTCTTGATTTACGTAGTGGAATATAGTGAGAAAAATCCAAGCCACCTGCCTTGCCATCTTCTGGTGAGCTGAAGGAATTTGTATATTACTTCTAAATTTTACAAGACCCTCCAGGCTCCAAACACTGATTCCTAATCCTGTGGAGCCTTCCAAGTTGCAAAGAAGATGGCTACAGGTAGTTGTGGCAAGGCAGGGGTTGCTTACCAGTCATTCTGCAGAACTTTCCCTCTCCTTGGGGAGTTGTTTCAGAACAGCCACCAGGGGCCACTCACTTCAATGTCTCACCAACTATGCCAGTTATTGTCCTGTAGGGGGAAGGGGAATTTTCAATGGTGATGTCACAAGGTTAAAGCAATCAGCATCAACAGCAGGCAGCATAGAGCAGAATAGAACATGAGAACGCAAGAGCAAGAGCAGCCAGTGTCTTGATTGTATAATTTGTATACCAGTTGTTATGCCATGTTTACATTCTTACATAGTGCTATAACCAGTGCATGCATATTTCTCTGCGCTGTGTCATGGTTACATAACTATATCCTACTGTGCCTTTGCATGAGATAAGCAGGGTCACATCCTCAGGTGTTTTTAAAGGCTCTGAGTTTGAAGCAATTTCAGTAGTTTCCCACAAAAATGATAAGCTATATCTTTTTTAAATTGGCAGGGTCAAATCTTTCCTTTTGGCCAGTATTACAGCCTAGTGGTGAAGTCAGTGGAATATGCAGGGTGTGGTTCATGCAGTTTTCCATGGCTCCTCTTGGGGGCTATAGAGGGAGACAACTCAGTCTCGGGTTCTTAAGATGGCATCGTATGCAAAAGGAGGAGACGCAAGGAGTCTACACAGCATCCCCAGTGAGACGCAAGTATTCACTAGATAATGTTTCTGTCTGAAGCTGTGTGGTGGGCATCTTTTATAGAAACATAGAAGAAAACCCTACTGAGGGCCTTTTGTCTCCTATGGGAACCTACCAACTCCTTAGAGAGAGCAGTGTAGAGACACTTGATGGCTCTATCTAGCCTATGAAACTCCCGTGAGATCAGTGTGGAGCCCCTCCCCCCAAACTGGTACTCCCTTAGACATATCAAGCCATTTGATGGTTCTACCTAAGCCGAGCCAAGCCACTTGAGAAATAGTATCTTGGGAATCCCTTAGGCATTTTTTTTCTTTTATTTTATTGAAGAACAAATAGCAATGAGACCGTTTCAAATCAAATTAGTAGGACAGATTCAATAATTAATACATTGCATATGGTTTTTGTAGTGGCTTTTTGTTGTACAAGGTGCATACATGATATTCTATCTACAAACACTATTAGAGCAGATGCCTCTAATCAATGAATTAAGAGAATGTAGCTGTATACCTATCTTTTTTTTAAAGCTGAATTATAGTACAGTTTCAATAATTAATACTTTTTACATTGTTATCTCCCTAGTGGTTATCAATAGTACAAGATGCAGGCAGGATATCCTGTCCAAACACTATTAGTACAAATCTTTCTTCTCATAGAATTATGCAAAAGTACTACATATTTATCCTAACTGTACTGTTTATACAAACACAGAATGGTTTTTCCTTTGTATCCCCCTTTTTTGTTTAGTCTTGTCAAAGATGGGTATTCTATTGTCATTCAAAGGTGCTTGAATTCACCAAAACAATCTAACACAGTCCAGCAGTCAACAATGTTAGTGGATTGTCTGAAGAAGCTGTTGACTAGAGCCATTTGCAGCTCAGCTTATTATTATGGCCTTATTTTATATACCTCATTTTTATACTTTTCTACTGGATGGTTAAGATCAAGATATAGCAAGACCTATGTAACTTTTGAATCTGATGAGGTCAGTCAGGTCCCCTCAGGGTTTACCCTATAACATTGTACCGTACTTTGTAGATCCTTTGTCAGTGTTAGCCATGTGGATGAGTCACGGCCATTGCTTGACCAGTTTGCTCTCTGTGAAAGCCTGAGAGAAAGTTTTCTCTCCATGTGACTCTCCTTAGGCACACTACACATCATTGATGGCATTCCTCTGTGGCTCCATAATCTCCTTGATCAGAAAATTTGAGGCACAACTGAGTTACATGATGTTACAGTACAGGTTCTCCTATGTCCTGAGTCTTCACTGACCTTGAAAAGCTAGGGCCAAAATGTTGGCTGACCTTGCAGCCCTTCCATTTTTCCAATTTCTCATCTGCAAACTTAGGTTGTTAACCATCCAGAAGAGAAGCTGATTATTACCTTGCAACATAGGCAGTTCAGTTTACCCTATCTGACTAAATTCTTTTTAGTTGTTATACCTTTCTATTTGTATTTCTTCTTTTGATTTCTTATACTAGGGAGACTATATAATATTTCCCTTAGGCATTTTGAACCACTTGAGAAGCAATATCCCTTGCATGTACCCAATAGCAAAAAGAAAAAAATCTTGGTACTTTTGTTAAGGCAATAGAAACAGCAAGCTCATTTTTGGCCGGCTCAGGCAGCCTTCTTTTTTTGTATTTTTTAGGAAAGGGTCTACAGGGTGTTCAGGGTCTCACTACTAGAACAGACTCCTAGTCATCCCCCTATTTACAGCCATCCGAGAGCTGGATTACAGGCGTGCACTGCCACGCTCAGTCTCAATTGCTGTCTCAGCATGTCTCAGGGACGGGGCCAGCACCTTTGGCCTGGGCCTGCTTGCAGGTGCTTTAATCCACTGAGCTATTTGGCCAGCTGGAAACCTCTGTTTTGAAGAAGAAGAAAACAAATCTTTGAAAGTTCTAAGAACAAGGATGGTTCTACATTTGGCTCACAGTCTCTTGAATTAAGCTTCACTGACCATTCTTTTAGTCAGAGTGCCAGGCATGTGTTTCTAAAGTACATGCATCTTGTTCAAAAGAGCAAGGGAAACAAACATGGGGGAGCCATGTCTGAACAGAAATGGTAGCCAGTTGTGTGACAAGACAAGATGACGTCTTGAGCAAGCTAAAGCTGCATCACGGAAGTGCATGGGCAGGACTTGGAGCGCAAAAAGGAGTGAACTGGGTTTGGCAGTAACTCAGGCAGCTGCTAAGTCACTGATAGCTATGTATTCCCCCCAAAAGAATGGGAAAGCTGAGCAAAGTGTCACAGAGAACAAAGAATGAAGACAAAAGAAACATTAAACTCTAGGTCCCACCCACTCTCTGAAAGAGAAGACAAGGTGTGTGTAGGGAGGGGGAACTTCAATTGGGCTGATAGGATTCTTACTGGGTGAGAAAAAACAAAACAAAACAGAGGCTATGAGCTCTGCCCTCCACATGGCAGAAAAAGTAGGACATGATTTTGGGTGCCATGACTGCCCCAGCCTATGGAAGGGAGATAGTGAAACAAGTAAAATCTTTGTGGCATTTGAAAGAGAGAAAGGGATACCCTTGTATATGGACCCTTATACATTATATAAGTACAGCATATATTTATGTTTAAATTAAAAGCTAGGCTAGGGACGGCCAAATAGCTCAGTGGATTAAAGTGCCTGCAAGCAGACTCAGGGGCCGGGGGTTTGATCCTGGGGCCTGCCATGCTGGCCTGACCCAGGGTGTGCTGAGATGGCGAATGAGACTGGGCATAGTGCCACACACCTGCAATCCCAGCTCTTGGGAGGCTGTAAACAGGCAGAGCACTACAAGTCTGATCTAGTAGTGAGACCCTGAACATCCTGTAGACCCTTCCCTAAAAAAATACAAAAAACAAAAGAAGAATGAATTTTAAAAGCTAGGCTAAGTCTGCTGGCTATACCTGTAACTTACAGCCATTAGAACATTTTGATTACCAGTCCAAAACTATAGTCATTTTATTCTTAGTCTTAGACTATTCTTCAATGGGGCAACTAATATTTTTCTTGACAGGACCCAGTAGTATGTCAAAGTCATTAACAAAGGTACATACTAGGGTTTAGATAATTGCCCATTTCTAGTACATCTGAGCTAATTTTCAGGTCTGGTACAAACATTTGGCTAGCATCTACTATATGGCAACTCAGCCAACTAGCACCCTTTTTTGGGAACAGCAACAAAAAATATGAGAAATGAAACAGTGCCAACTGGAGTATAGGGCAGATTCCTACCATGAGTCTACTCACACTAAGAGATTTTGACTGGTTTGCTGACTGGAGGTAAGAGCTGAGATAAGATGGCCAGACCACACATTGCCTAGTAAGTAGTTCTGTGGTTCAAACCTGTGGCTTTGGTGGCTTCAAGGGTGATTAGGAACAAGTACATTGTTCCTAACACATGGGTACCCAAGGATTAGAACTATAGATGTCAGCAAACCTCTAAGTCTTGCGGCATCCATAGACCAGATCACTTTTTCATTGGTATCATCTTCTGGCCACTGTTATTCATCTCCAATAGTACTTGAGGATATAAAAGATCACAATGAGTCTCTCACTAGATATACACAGCATGATCTCACTGATATTGTGCAGGGAATTCCATGACTAAATTCACAAGTCAAATGATGAGAAGAGTCAATGGACAAAACTGAGTGTAGCACTAGTTAGTCTAACAGCCGCATAAGGAAAACATGTGCAATTATCAAAACAGAGTGAATCGTAGTCATTCTCAGGGACAACGAGGAGCAGATCTCCAATGAGGAGAACAGCTGAGCTCATATCAGGATAACCAAAGCGCCAAGTTTCTTCAGCAGAATTGATAGCACACCATCTTCCCCTCCAGTTCTCCTTTCTGTGCTGTTGCAGCATCCTCAGGTGGGCCTTCCACGCCCAGAACCATACTAATTTAGTTCAGCGGGGTGTTACAAGTTGCCCAGTAGTTAATCCAATGACACAGTTCCTCAAGGGAGTTTTATTGAACAAAACTACGAGGTGAGCTGTGTCCAAGGCAGACCAAACTATAGTCAATGAGTAAGATCATCAGTATAATTGTTTAGGTAATATTGATCCAATGGGAAGTCACAAGGTGGTGTGAGGTGGGACAAAACTACAGTAAACCAATAAGATGACAGCAAGAATTGTTGTTTAGGTAATATTAGTTAAATTGGGAAGAAATGGGGAAGCTAGTCACATAGCAAGTGTCCATGGAATTAACAAGGACATATCAGGAAGGGGTGGATTAAACCAATCATTGTTGTCCCCCTGGGGAAGTATGGAGGTATAATTGTTCCTCTTTTCCTGGAAGCCTGGCCTCAGTGAATGTGTCTCCAGCCACAGCTGTCTCCTGTGTCCAGGGCCCATCCCTGTCTAATAATTAACTTAGCTGTCTGCAGTACCAGTACTCTGTGAGGCTGAGGCAGGAAGATCGTAAGTTCAAGCCCAAATTGGGAAATTTAGCAAGACTCCCTTTAAATATAGGATGCAAGGCCTGGGGATGCAGCTCCGTGCACAGGCTCTGGATTCAATCTTCAATACAACCAAAAACCAAGGTTACATAAATGTGTATCTGTCTCAGAACACCTTATTATTCTGCATTCAACTTCTTCTTCCTCCTCCTCACCACCACCTCCACGTTTTTGTAGCACTGGGGACTGAATCCAGGCCCTCCTATTGAACTACATCCTCAGCCCTTTTATGTTTTCATTTTGAGATAAGTCCTCATTTCATTGCCTAGACTGGGGAGGAACTGAGATCCTCTTGTCACCACACTTGGCTAATTTTTTATAACAGCACAATGTTTTGTTTGTTCTTTTTCATTATTAATTATTGGTGTGATATCTTACCATGCCTAATTTATAACCTAATCTTCATTATAGTTATGTATAAATAATACATATACACTGGTCAGTACTATTCTCAGTATCAGACCTCTAATAGGGGTCTTGGAGCCGAATCCCCAGGAGCAAAGGGGAGGACTACTGGCTTTAACTTAATTCCTTAAACCCGGGGTGGTGTACAAACCTGTATTTCCAGCCTTTGGGAAGCTGAAGTAAGCGATCTTTTATACAAGGCCATTCTTTACATTAGCAATGTTAAGGCCAGCCTGGGCAACATAGGGAGATCTTTTCTGAAAAGAAAAAAAGGAAATGGGGAGGAAGCAAAAAGAAAGAAAAACTAAAGAGGAAGGAGAGAAGGAAATCAGCTCCCTGGGGTGAGAAATCTCATCCTTTGAATCACAGTTTTAATTTGCATAGTTGTCATTAAACTGACATAAAGAGATGCCTTCAGATATTTTGCTTTTTAAAAAAAAATATTTTAAAGGAAATAGAAAAATAATAGATAAGACATTAGAAATGATGTACAAAAAAAAAAAGAAATGATGTACAATTTTTCTTTTTGTGCCCTGCTCAGCCCACCCTGAGGGCAGGGTGGGAGAAGGATGCTATGCTAGGGATCAAATTGTGGTCCCTGCGCTTGCCTAAGCTTACCTAAGCAAGTGCTTTAGACCGCTGAGCTATCAGCTCATGATGCACAATTTTTTTTAAAAAAAGAAAGTCCATAGGTATTCAACAGTGGTTGTTACTAAACAAAGAAAGGGGATATAAAGGAAGAACCATTTTGTATCTGTACATATAAAATAGGATAGATATACAGCTACTTTCTCTTAATTCAGTGAGCAAAAAGATTCATACTAATAGTATTTGGACAGGATATCCTGTCTGCATCTTGTAGTATGAATAACCACTATGAAGGTAACAATATGCAATGTATTAATTATTGAAACTGTCCTAATTGGTTTTGTTGTTATTGTTTGTTTTTTTTTGTTGTTGTTGTTATTGTTTGTTTTGAAACTGTCTCATTGCTATTTCTCAATAAAATTAATAATAAAAAAACAACCAGTGGTTGTTATATTGCACATCACCACTTCAGTGTAGTTGCTCATTTTTTTTTTTTTAAGAAAGCAAACTCTTCTATGTAGTCCAGGCTGGCCTTGAACTCACTGTGTTGCCCAGGTTGCCCTCAAATTCACAGCAACTCCTTCTGCCTCGGCCTCCCGAGCACTGGAATTATAGGTGTGTGCCAGCCATCGCATCCAGCAGCCATAAGCTTCTTATTTCAGAAAGTAACCTGATTGAAACTAACTCCTGAGGGCAAACACTGAGTCCCTTGGATAAACACCCGGAGGCACGGTGCTGCCCCCCTCAGCACACATGGCTTGGCACCTCCACCTGAGCTTACGCTGGAGCAGCTTCCAGCAAAGAGGCTTCACGCGCTGGTCTATGGCACCGGCTGGGGGTCTTCATGCTATGGTGGCCAGGGGCTGGTGGCTAATTACACATTGGATGAACTTGTTAAGACAATGCTGCATGTGTTCTCCCTGGGCTGCAAATTGCCAGGTTTCCTGTGCAGATACTAATTATACCTAATTTGGTCCTGAGATTTCCGCATTTGTCTTTCTGTCCTAGTTCATGATTATAGATCGCTCACATTGATGAGGAATGAGCTAAGTGTCTGATGGCTCACGCATGTAATAAAGCCAGCAGGGTTCAGTGTCCTTATTAGACACAGAGCTTCCAGTGGTTATGGGCATCCCAGAGAAGAGTTTACTTTTTGTTTGTTTTCACAACAAATTAATTAGCTAACAAAGTCAAAGCTTGCAAGGTGACACCAGAAGTGTGCCTGAGGTGGGTGAAAGGTGGACCCCTGCTCCTAGCGAGCTGGAGGCTCTGGAAGAGGCTCTGCTTAACCCAGGAGGCAGCCGGCTGTGTTCAACCCAGGCTTAGTCTATGCTTGGAACTCCTCTTGCTGCAATCCTGGTCATGGGAGGTGGAAAAGCAAAGGGAAGCCAGGAGCTGAGGTGGGTAGAGGCTGGCACAGCTGCCAGCTAAGGGTGGGGTGGGGACAACAAGGCAGACTGGGAAGGAGGACCCTGCCAGAGGCCACATGGCTGCTGGGAGGTTCCCACCTGAGAGAAGTTGGGAAGTTGAGGCCAGTGTGGATCAGGTCCTGCAGCCACATTCTTCTCTCTATGGGACGTTGCTGAGCTGGTTCTTAGGTTAGCCAACTCTAACTGTTTCTAATGAGCTTTGGCCATCTGCAAACCAAGCCAGAAAATGCAGACATACCGCTGAGGATGAATACCTGGGTGTTTTGGAGGACATTGGGGCAATGAAACACTTAAATTGCTCTGGAGTGGCTTTATGTGAACTTACAGGGCTGTTCTCTTGCCTGGGAGACTCAGGCACCATTGCCATTCTGAGTGAAGTCCTCCTCTGACTGGGGATGGAGCTCTACAGTAGAGCACTTGCCCAGCATGCACAAGGCCAGACTTCAGTCTTCCAATACTGAAAAACAACAACAGTCACAACAACAAAAGCCTTCCTGTGGCTGCAGGAATCAGAAAGCCAGCTTCCCTGGCTGCCAGTATTAACATAACCAGAAAGGATGGTTTTTCCCCGCAGGTGGCCTCTCTTCTACTAGGTGGTCACAGATGACACAGGGCAGCTAGAGGCAGAAAAACAATCCTGTTAACTAATCATTCAGATAAAATCAACATCCCTGGCTGCCAAGATTAGTTGAGTGGCCACTGGCCTGGTCCTTTGTGGAGAAAAACCTCGGATACCCTTGTCTGCCCTTAAAAATAGCAAGTGACAGGTGATTAAGGTCTGTACCTCAGGTCCTTGCCTGGCTCCCCAAGGTTTTAGGTGGCATCCATTAGACCATGCCAGGTTCAGAGGCTCTGCAATGGCATGTGCTTCCTTTAGTCAGTTTTGAGTGTTACTTGTATTGCAATGGAAGTGACATCTAAGGTGTGGAATTGATGTGATGGCATAGGGGTCACTGGGGTGACCTTGTAAGCTTTCCCCCATCTGCAGGGTGGAGAGAGAAGAACTAGCTCGCAGCACAGAAAAT
This sequence comes from Ctenomys sociabilis, assembly GCA_004027165.1. Taxonomy (NCBI): domain Eukaryota; kingdom Metazoa; phylum Chordata; class Mammalia; order Rodentia; family Ctenomyidae; genus Ctenomys; species Ctenomys sociabilis. The sequence continues at coordinate 128,469 of PVKA01002198.1, forward strand.
GTTTCCAAAATCTGAATTTGGCATCGTGTTTTGAGTCTAGAATCTTCTGCCACTTTCTGGAAGTTTGGTGTGGGACAGACCTTCCAAGAATCCTCATACCTTCAGTCTCCTCATTAATGAAAGGGCAATTCTTGCTTCAGAGGTTGGTGGTAAACATGGAATAGTTGAGTGTGAAGGTATTCTTGTAAAGCTGTTCACACCCCAAACCATGTCCACCAGAACCACACACATGGATAAACTGGGCATTGTAGTCCTCAAGCCCTGCTTCCCAGCAAGGGTAGCAGTCAGACGGTTGCAGTCAGAGGGGCTGTGCTGCCAGGAGCCTCCCTCCTCATCTGGAGCTCTCCAGAGTGCCTGGTCTCTGGCTGAGCTTTAGAGGTGAGGCCCTGGCTGCACAGCCGCTGTGGCCAGAGGGTAGTTTGCTCTGTCACTCTCTCACAGCACCCCGCCTCCAGCTCTCCATTCTCCTGGGCAGTGGAAGCAAAGTGTGCAACACTGACACCTTCCTGGGGAGCAGACTGCAGCCCCAGAGGGGAAGACAGGAGTGTGGCCATGGGTAGCCCTGCCCAGCTGCTCCTGGCTGAAGCTGGATCTGTAACCCATTCCACAGGCCACCAATTTCCATGGCCACTTATGTTTGCCCTCATGGGCATTTGCATATCTAATGTGGTTGTCTCAGGCCAAGAAGCATGGTATATCACTCACTCAGTCACTCACTCACTCACTCACATTATCCTCTTGACAGATTCTTAATTCCATCATTCAGTCAGTTATAAAAGGAGAAATCATTTTGCAGTAGAGTGCCCACTCTGCCCAGATCTGGAAGTGAGTTCAGGCATCAGCAACAGCTGCTCTAGACATCCTCAGCCCCTGTTCCTGGGACCAAGTGCTGGGACTCCTCCACAGCCCAAGGGCAGCGTGCTTTTCCCATAAGCTGGTGACAGGCCCTGCAGCCTGTCCTTGGTGGCTTTTCCTGCTGTGTACTCTGTGCCCAGACCTTTCCTGATGCCAGAGGGAACCTAGCAGGTAGAGAAGAGCACCGTCTGTACAGCGAAGAAGGCACCAGCTAAGGCACAGGGTGGGAGGTGTGGGTGAACGTAGTCCTTGTAGGGTTACTAACTCTTCACTCTCATTAAAGAAACTTAGAGTGAAATACACATATTTTTCAATGCAGAATGTTTGTTTTTTTTCTTTATGGTGATAATACTGGGGATTGAGCCCAGAGCCTTCACAGAGCTACATTACAGGCCTTTCTGTCATCATCACCATCACCACCATCACCATCACCACCATCACCACCATCACCATCACCATCACCACCATCACCATCATCATCACCATCACCATCACCACCATCACCATC